>JBAHVQ010195969.1:0-13928 GCA_036872915.1 Nanipora kamurai
CCTAAGCATGAATTGTGTTTACGCACCCTTGGGATCAATTAGTACTGAATTATACAAATTTCATAAATATCTGATTTCAAAGGGTTTGCAGTTTCTTTGAGACACTCTAATTTTTATATCATTTAACGTTTAGCTTGCTCCGCCCTGCTGCCCCTTCCTTGGTTCAGATTGCTGACTAAATCTAGTTGAGCTTAAGAAAATTCCACTGGATACAGGCTTTACACCTTAAAAGGTAACACTAATACTGGGTTAAAGTTTAAAATTTAACTCAAATTAGTTCTAAATTTAGATTTTCCAAGTTAAAGACAAAAACTTTGAATTTCATACATAATATGAAACTTAGTATTCAACTTTTTCTCGCCCTTCCATATATAGAGCTTTGTTTATTTATTTTTCACTTGATTGAGGTTTAACAGTGCTGGCCCAGCATCCTGCCTGAATTCCTCTTGGCATTTTAATACATTCTGGGGTAAAATCCCATTCTTTCTTTGCGCACTAACTCAGTTGGCGTCAGCTGTAAAACACCTAGTTTTTCCTCCGGGAATACTATGTTCTACATCAGAAGTTCTTCGTACAGTCGTCTTTGAAAGTAGTTTGCTATATAATATACTGCATATACCTTTATCTCCAAGGTGCAATAATAAGTAACGAAAACCACGACAAAATAAACCTTTTAACTACCAAACAATCTCTGCCCAGGAAACTCACCACTGGGTATTGGCACTAAAAAGTACAATTATAATTGAATATCTGGCTTAACTCCTTCACTGCCACATCTCTCCCTTTGACAAGTAAAATTGTCTGCCGTTAGCCAGAGTAAAATAATAAGAAGTCCACGGTGGCATGGAAGGAGTTAAGCCGTAATTTACTTTTGGCGTTTTACTCCAACGAAGTGCCTTTGCTCGAAACGTCAGTTTCTCTACAATTTAGTTCCGGCAGTTTCACAACCCTTTTGATTGCCTTAACTGCCTCTATAGGTTTCTCACAGCTATTGGAAATTATTCAAGCACGCCAAGAATAAAATATTAGTAGGCAAAGCAGAAAACGTTTTGGAAATGATGTCAGCATCTCAAGTCAATTTCCCAATGGCGTTAGCTCTGGGAAGTCTTATTCAAAATCGCAATTGAGGGAATATCCCGTTAAGCTAAAAGCACAGGGACTCTCCCCAATCTCTAACGACATCTGTTGAACTGCTGAAACACAATTTTTGCCCTTGGATAGGGTCAGCTATAAAAATGTAAATATTTTCCAGGATGGGATATTTTTCTGCAAAGCTTCTTGACGTATAGTCATTCAAAGCTGGTTTAAAAAAAAAGATTAAATATCCTATCATGCTGAGAACTCTTGCATCATTGTTCATTTAATGTATTCTGTTTCTGAGGCTATAAATTTCCTTTCACTAGAATCATTTAGCCATTACTGAGCTGTCCAAAAGTCAAACGGGATAAAGATCCTTTCGGTAATAAAGTCGCAAAAAAAGAACTTGAACACCACTATCGCAAGAATGTCTCTCCTTGATCACCATGAAGCTGTGGCAAGGCTAAATGAAGAATGCGCCCTTCCAAATGAGCAAACGAGAAGACCGGGAAACGACGCTGGGTTATGTCAGAGAATAAAAGAACTTACGGCAGTCCACAAAGTCCACCTATTGGAGGTAAACTGTTTATTAACGAGTGAATTTCTTGTCTGATTTATTTCATTCTTCACGCAAAAAATGTACTTATCGCTTGTTGGTCGGTATTTTTCTTTCACATTGTTGTTACCTAAAAAAAACCCCCTCTCCTCTCCCTCCCCCCACAAATGCTAATGTTGTATTTATCGACATGCTATTTTAATTTCATGTAATGATCAAAGGCGCTGGCCGAGTGAATTTTGTCAGGATTGTGTGCAGAGAAAGTTTTAATTTGTTGTTTATTTAACAATTAGTCACCGAAGTAGAGGTGAGTATCGACGAATATCTACCAAGCCCGAGAAGCGGTGAGGTAAATATAACGATAATCGCTGAAACTGAGGTGACTATTTGATTTGGTATAATTTCAGAGGTGAAAACAAGCTACCAAAACATCCAGTTTCCTTTCTCATTATTATCTTCTACCGGTACATTGAACTCTATATAGACTGGAAGGGCTGACTGCCACTCAAACAGTGAAGACAAAAGTGGCCGAGATGGGGCCTTTCTGCTCATTTCTCCCATTCCCTCACGTCGTCACATTATTAAAACCAGTTAGAACCCAAACCGGAAGCTAAAACAAACCCCCTGAACATTAAATACTGATGATTTCCAGGGGTTAAGGCCTCCATCTTAGACATGGTTCTCTAGGGGGTTTGATGACCAAATTTTCTCCAGAAGGTCGAAAAACTAGAACCCTTATGTTGTTCAGTAAGCTCTGAAAACCCCCCATGTCAATTGTTTTCAGAGGATTAAACATAAACGATCAAACCCGCGTAGGGCCTGGGGGAAACGACCATAAGGCCTCCATATCGGCCAATTTTGGCTTCACTTCTTTATTAGCTCATTTACTGGAGTCAGTCTTCCAGTTTATATAGAGTTCAATGCTGCCGGTATCGGTATCCGCTGTAATTCGGTACTGCTGTATGCGTTATCCTATATCCGTTTTCAGCTATCTGTTATTCCGCTGATCATCAGGATTTACGGTTAACAGAAAATGCTAACAATGTCCGGGGTTTCTTCTGAATGCTAAACACTAATGTCGTTCATGTTGGAGGTTGATATATATATATATTGGACCTTGGTATATATCTCAGTCTTGGTAGCTCAATGGTTAGGGCGTCTCACCGGTCATCAACATGTTCAGGGTTCGATTCCCGTCTGGGGCTCAGAAATTGTTTTTCTGAGATAATGAGCTTGACAAACGTTCACCAGTCGTCTGATATCCGTGGTGTCTATTGTTTTGTATTGTTACGGACAAATGCGCTCTCTCGAACATTTTATCATTGCATGATGTAATGCCCCCATAAATATAAGTTTATGTTATGTAATGTAATTCTAGAAGCGCTGAGTAATGCAAAACAGTTCTAATCACCATTGCTCAGCAGATTAATGTGATGTAAATTAGTTAAGTTTAAAAACATTACGCAATTACGTCATTACAAAAAATAACTAAGAATAGGACATTCAGGAGAGTATAAAAGTAGAAGTTCCACTTTCGGAAAGAAGGTCTTCAACGTTGTTGGTTTTTGGAGAGTCCTCAGTCAGAGTTTTAGTCTGGATCATGATTCTGGTGATACAAGTTGTTCGAGTAACTCCTGGATTACCTTATAAATCGTTGATATTTGGTTTTACAGTTCCTCAGACTATATCCTCATTCAAGGATAGAGAACTGTGCCCGCAGACAGATAAGTTCGGAACTTCTTAGTGACTTATTTGAACGATATATCGCTTGTATTGATATTTGTCTTAAGTTTCTTTTCTTAAATAAACTTACTTTAAAGTTAAATAGCTGGCTTCACCCGTTCTTCTTACGCGGTTCGTAACAGTATTGTACTAAACTACTCAGTAACAACCGGGATTTTTAACAGTAATTTGATGTGAATTATTTAGCTGATTAAGGCGTTAATTGATATGACAAGAAATGTAAATTATAAATCATCTCTATGTAGAGCAAAATCGTTTCATTATTTCAGTGGCTCGGGGGGGCACCGAAAATGTTATCACCCCCGGCGCTAGAATACCCGACGCTAGAATACTAGGACCGAAAATAATTGTGCGCAGAAATAACGATAATAATGATAATAATGATAATAATAATATTCATTCAGGATACTCTCATCACCAAAGAGTTTTTCAACGAGTTCCTGCATAATATAGTGACTGAAAATACATTAAAATACTATACAATTAATTACATTAAGCACACAAATACTGTAAAATAAGTGAAGAGATACATAGTTGAAAGGTTAGAATATTAGCTACTTGTGTTATACTCGTAATAAATGTTTATATTTATAATAAATTTATAAATGCATATACTACGCTTTCAAACTTGTATATTCGAATGAAAATTTAAGAAGTAAGTTTAAACAATATGGCTCTGCTGTAATAATTATGAACTGTATCTTTTATAGGGGTTGTACATTTTGCTTTACATTATGCGGTTTATTGCGCTCGTCGTTTATGCTGGTTACGATCTAAAATGCTTGGTGTTTGAAAAAGCCTCCATCATGAACTGCACTTAAGAGTTCCTGGTCTCTAATCCCAGGAATTGGGTTTTTGCTTGGATGCTGATCTCAGTCATTTCCTCGTTAATTCTTATCGGTATAATTTGTAGCAACCACGAAGAACTAAACTACGGCGGCTGTAGAGCTGTCTTAAGAAGATTGTGCAAAAAAGGCTCTTTCTGGTCATTGAACATTTTGTTCCTCATCACGTTTTTGTACTACTGCATCGGAATTTCTGGTAGGGATAAAGTCGGCAGGGGGATGTCAATTTTAGTTTTGTTCTGGTTGACGTCTACTCTTTGTCTTGTCTACTGCTTAAATAGCCTGTTCCCTAGACAGTGGCCCAGAAGCAACAATAGAAGTCCGCGTACCGTGTGCTGTTTTCTGGTGTACTGGTTCACCCTCTTCATGTATTGTGCTGAAAATGGCTACATGGTTCTTGCGGTCATGCTCGACGCGGCACAAAATGTCACACCTGTGATAAACGGAATTCTTCGAGAAGAAGTTATTCGGTTCAATGCGTTAGTTGCAATACTTCTGGGGATAAGAGTCGTATTTAACGGTCGCTTGCTTTTGTTCTTTTGGAACAAAGCATTTCACGGAAACAAAGATTTATTCTCGGAACCTAATATCCGTTTGCCGGATGGAGGGGAGGAGCGGGAATAAAGGCTGAGAAGGTGGTAACCGGAACCTTTACAAGAGGATGAAGTTGAGACAACAACAACCATAACGATTGCACTGAAGATAGAGTAGGAAAAAACGTTACATATACGGAGACATGTCACCTATAAATCACGGTTGATTGTTTTAGAATTTGCACAATCAGCTCACTCCTACGTATATTGTTTACGGTGGTATTCCGTCAAAAAATAACTTTTTTAAAATAACGCTTCTACCCAATTTTTTTTTTGTATAGCATGATACATACTACAAGCGCTAATACCAAAATATATAATTTTCAATCAAATCGTTACTATGGTAGCGAAATTACAGGCCTCCAGCTGTGATGTTAATGGCTATACGGTAAAAAGGATTGCTCCAAAGCTAATTGCAGGAAAATTGAAATAAAGACAGTAATTTAGTACAAAATGTCCAAATTATGTCATAAACCTAAAAACCTTCAGTTTTACTTTGAAAAAATTCAATATTTTTCATAATATTCAAAATAAGCATTGAGTTGAATAATCAATCAGGCACTTTCCAACTTATTTATATTATTTTAAGTTCATAATACAGGTCAATAATATGTGCTTTTACAATGAAAATTTCAAAAAAATCCCTTAAAACATTTTTGAGATATCCTTTTTAGCGTAACACGAGTAATGGCAAAATTGATACCCAAGAAAAACATGCGTAAAGCTTTCCGTTGCTTTGGCCAAATATATTGAGCTACCTCACAAAAAGGTTAGAAATTAAAAACACATTTTCTTGCAAAATTATGCAAAATAAATCATGTCAAAGTTAAGATAAATGATCAAGGCATCCAATCACTGATTTTTTTAAGCTTTCAAAATTTTTCAAAAAATTCGATATTTTTTGGGTAATACCACCCTAACATTGTTGCACGGTATAACTTTTTTCAATGAGATATCTTCATAAATAATACACAATCGTAACTATAATCATAATCATAAAAGCTTAAATATGGAGCTCACGGCTCTATCTCAGGTTATTTTCTCGCTTCCAGTTTTATTATGATACTGTAGCTAACTATTCCAAAAATAGTGATGAATGAATGTCACAAAGGGTTAGCGGCAAGACGAATTAGCAGAAGGAGTGCGAGTTTTTATGTGGTGAAGAATTAGACATATGAAGAATTAAGAATTGTGAAGAATTGTAGCTATCTAGTTTTAAATGGCTTAGACTTCCATGAAGCGGAACTCCTTTGTGTGACATTTTGTCATCTATCACGAAAGTTAATTTTAATAATTTATGTAGACTGGCTCCTGAAGCTTTTCTATCCCTAATGTTTATTTAGGGTAGTCAGCATCCTATACAAGTCATTTATGTTACTTTACCTGTAATTTATGTGTTCGAAAGTGGTTACAAATAAACCTTTCTCACCCCCTCTCTCTGTGATCATTATCGAAGTAAGTATATGTTCATGACAGTGATTATAATAATATCACTATCCCGTCCTTTCCGACTTACCAAAACGTGCAAAAAATTTTTTTTGGAACTGAAATTAAAAATAGAAACAAACGCTATTCCGTTCGACTTTCTCAAATTGACACTATCAAAGCACACACCAAAAAATCTCCCAGCTTGCCAACAAGATGTGTTCGCAACAGGTTGGTTGCAAGTCGGACGTGTGAACAAGCTGTAACAACGCTATTACTTCGACAAGCCACTACAAGCATGTTATCATCAAGCTGTTATCAAGTTGTTCGGCCAAATGACGGTAACAAATTGTTGAAATAACTTGTACCGATATTTTTGCGAACAACTTGCTCCAGGGGCGTTGCAACATTTTGTAACAGGTCTGTTGAAGTCATCAAGTCAGTAACAAGTTGTCACTGACGTAGACAGCAAGACTGTTTGATAGTGTTAGAGCTCTGTGACAGCAGCCTCGCAACAAGTCTGCCAACTTGAACTGTCCATATAGCCAAGTTGAAGTGGGTGGCAAAGGAAAGGATCCTTCACGCCATGAATTCACGCAATTTCACGCGTCATGAATTTTGACGAAGTGACATTTAATCCAGCTTGATTTGCGGACACCAAAGAGCAATGGTTTAATCATATGGATTTCCACTGGCGAATTTAACGTTACACTGACCATGTCTATCGTATTTAAGAATTATTTAAGAATTTAATATAATGACCAGTTTTACAATTAAAACTGAATTACAACGGTTTACAAAAAAAGCAATAAAACTATGTCAAAACTTATGGAACATTGATGAAATTAGTGTTGAGTCTTAAAGCATCCGAAGCGTTCTTGTTCATTAGCGCTGCGCAGGTACGCAACTAAGATTTTTGTGAGGGTCCCTCAGTGCGCTACGGTTTCCGGGGGCATGTTCTCCAGGAAAATGTTTGAATTTTTAAACCACTAAATCGCCATTTCCTGCAATTCCGAAGTACTTTTCACAGAAATATGAAAATACATAAACGAGGTTTTATTCGTCTATCTATTTTTTAAGGCATACGGGATTGTTGTTTGCCGAAAATCCTTGTCTTTCAGACGGCGCTGGTGACCAAAACAACAAGAAGTAAATTTTGTGCAATATACCACATAAACCAGACAATGATGATCAAAGGGAGAGCCAGTACTTTTAACTGTGGTATAGTAACATTACTTATTATCCTTCGTAAACTATTTACTAAATTTCCTCGTTGGCAGAAGGAGGCCCGTGCATTGTCGCAGCTTTAATTACCAAAATGAACTGTCATTGTAATGTCTCGGCCTGTTCCAAACGAACAATGTGCATTCTTTACAGTTTTACCCACTCGTGGTGTGCTTAAAAGCTGTAGTTGACTCAATTCTCCAAGGAACGATTTAAAACGGAATGGATTATCGTCAACATCTAGCGACCCAACTGTCTTTAATTTTAGTTAAAGTTAGAGTGACACGTCACCGTTTGCATGCTTGATTTTAACAGCCGTTTCGTATATTTGACATAAGCCAATGAGTTGCTGGCAATTACTCTGATGAAATCCTGAGTTCTTCATCTGTGAGGAGGGGTAAAAACCGGCATTGACCACGTCGAATTTTAAAGTATGGAATACGATAGTACCAGGCCAAGACGCAAAAAAGCATCCTAGACCGGAAGTAAGAACAGCTAATAAGAGGGAGGTGGGAACGATGTAACTTTCGTAAACAGATCTGTTTACAAATCCAGACAGAATTACAATTGTTTCATTTCTGGCAGGGCTATCCAGAATATATATTTTTTTAATTGGATAAAAACTGTTACAATCTATTGCACCTTTAATTTTCAGTACAAAAAAATCTGTGTGAAATTACCTTACACTTTTGTACATAAAACTTTAACTTTGGCGAAAAATGGGGAGCAATAACATAAATTTGCCCCTCACCCAGTTTCATAAGTGAGGGGCGATTGCCGTTTTTCCCGCTCGCTTCTCACGATTAGGTAGCTGTAATTGTATGATCAAAATCCAAACCTTTAAAGGAGAATTCATGCAACTTCCGCATTCATAGAATTCGTACAACCTCTGAAAAGATGCCCCAGCTTTCTCCAACTTCAGTATATTTAAAGTTTACTTAAAATTTGGTAGTCTGGGGATTAAGCACCAATCTAGGCCCAGGATTCTACCACAAATGTCCTCTTGTAAAACATCCATATTCAAACTCATTGTATGGTTGCCAATTGCTGTGTTGATGTTTACATCAGGGAATACCAGAATGTTGTTAATTCAAGGAAATTTGTTGGCCTGCGCGCAATTTGTAATTCAGCGACAAACGACCGTGTATGATTAATGTAATAATGGAATACGCTACTTACAAAATGATATCGCCAGGTAAGTTTCAACAACACGGCCTAAAAGACATACTGAAGCGTTTAAATTAAGAGATGAAAATCATTACCACCAACTGACCACGCAGATGAGCGTGGGAAAGCCGTGTCCACAGGCTTTGTTGTTTAGAAGATAGCAATCTGAATCGTGGGTTAATGTTTAAAATTTAACTCCAGAAATATCATGGTGATGTGATATAATTCAGACTTTCCGTGTTTAAAGACAAAGCCTTAGACTTCTTAAAAAGGCTGGGAAAGAACAGTTCAACTTCTTTCCGCAGTATCCATGGGGGTTTGTTCCCATATATTTTTCACTCGAATGAAGCAGAGTCATGCTGGTCTAGTGTCCTAAACCAAGAAAATGGCACTGCAATACATGCTCTGGTAAAACTCCAAGCATTCTCATCTGCGCCCTCGAATACAATTTTTGCACTTAGTTGGGGATAACGTAAAACTTTTTTTTTTCCGGAATAGAATTTTTTTCAATCAGAGTCTATGATGCAGTCATTCAAAGTGATATACATATCGTGCTGGGAAGGAATTCTTGCATAATTTAATGCATTCAACTTCTGAGGCTGTAAGTTTCCTTGAACTGGAATTCTTTAACCATAAGTGGTTCACCAGTTAAACCAATCGGGATTCGTACTTCTGGTAATAAAATCGCGAAAGAAGAGCTTGGACAGGACACCAATATTGCAAGAATGTCTGATTCTAATCGCAAAGAAGATTCAGAGCTGGAAAATCAAGAAAATGCTCCCGAGAACACGAGAACAGAAAACGCTGTTCGGCTGCTTCGCAGAGCGAAGAATTTTGTGGAATCCTATACAGGCTCTATATTCGGGGTAAAGTATTTATCAACCAGAGACTTTTTCTAATTTATTTCATTCTTTGTGCAGTTATACTAGGTTATGAATACTATCCATCTGTAGATACGCCAACGCTGGTCAAGCTGAAATCCTCGGAAAATATTTCTGAACCCCAAAGAGTCGTGAGTTGCCGATTCGAATCCTGCCTGTGCCTCCCAAATAGTTTTTGAGTATTTGAGCCAGACGAATTCATTTCAGAGAGTAACAGTAGTATAAACGTATATCCATTCATGATACTGACAATCTGCATGTGAGAACTTGGCGTCATTACAATTGAAAAATGAAAATCAAAGCCGAGCAATGTTAAAATGTTAAATCTTTATTGTCAATTGTTAAATCTTTAATGTCAAAATGTTAAATCTTTATTAAAAACTTTAATAAAGATTTAACATTTGGTTGCCTTTAACGCAACATCTTCAAAGAATGTAGTTAAGAATTATTGTTGTTGTTTTGACGATTATTTTTTTGCTAAGTAATTTGACTAATTTGCACTAACGTCATAATTAGTGGCTGAACTGAGGCCGAACCTTTTGTTGTCGGAAAAATGCAATGGGCTTCGTTTTTTTTGTATAAAAAGCTGCCTTTTGCAGTTTGTTCTCACTTTATGTATTCACGTGTATGATTAGAAGTGTAAAGGCGAACTATTACAAAATGAAAACGATTCAAAATAGGTCAATATTAAAGTCATTCAAATAGGTCAGTATTAAAGTTAATTTGCATAATTTTGCCAGGCAGTCCGACCTCTTCACGCACAGATCTCTCGCCACTTGGGAATGTCTACACTTACTGGCAAAAAGCGTGTCAACCCTTCTCTTGCACCAACATGATACTGGTCACCCTGTTTTACCGAATGCTTTCACTATCCTTTCTTCTACTACCTCTTCTTTCAACAGTGATTTTCTAGTATAAGAGCTACCTATTCAAAAATTCAATCTAGCACTCAATTGACCACTCCAGAAACCCCGAAAAGACTGGGGTCCGGGTAACCTGCATGCGTTGTGATTGGCTGAAGGTTTACAACGACTAATCATAGCTGGTTACCCAAAACCCAGCTTTTTCGGGGTTCAGGAAGCGATAAATTGTAAGATGAGCTCCATCCCAACATCTTTGTTAAGGTCCTGACCTATACACCTCTGACATCACTTTGTAAATTAATCTGTAATATTAACCTACAGTTAGTCCTTGATTTCATTCTCTGTTCTTTAATAAATTTTTTAATAATTATGCCTCTTCTACGTGTTTTTGCTGGGCTTTGATTTTCGTTCTTCGATAACTAGTTCTCCCAGGTTCGTTCGTAGCATCGTGTTATCAGAAATGATATGTGGACGTTCGTCAAGCTTGTTTATAAAATGTCTGTTTTACGCAAGCTTGGATTGGTATCAGAGTATCCAAACACGCAAAACTTTCCGCGAAACGTTTCCAGGAGTGTGTGTTGCACGATTAGTAACTCATAATTTCGTAAAAGGAAGGCCTAATGGGTTTTTGTGTGTTTGGATACTGTTACCACCGCTGATAGACTAAGTTCATATTGTTTATGAGTACTCTAACACTTTTAATCACGCCTACGTGATTGCATTAGTACAAGGGAACGAGGAGGACATTGTTTTTTGAGAGAGGGATTTGAACGTTAAAAGGACTGTTATAGCTATTTATAAGAAGAAACTGGACTGACCGAAAAAGCGCTGCAAGGACATGTGTGTAAATAATTTAGACATAATATTCTATATAGTCATAGTCTATATTTAGACTAAAGAGAGAGTTCAGTGAATGACGAAAGAGTATTTGTTTTTGTAGTGAATCACTTCGCTTCGCCAAATTTGATATTGAAAGGAACTGAGGAATTAATAAAGAAAATTAAAACCGAAAGGCGTGAAGTGATATCAACTGTGCAGTGTAACCGATAACAACTATAACAATCCCGAACAGATACTGTGGTTCAGGCACTTGGCGTGTTGTTTCATGACTTCCGTAAACCGAAAAAACCGCTAGCTTGTTTTTGTTTGGGTTTTTTTTTTGCACCACGTTGAAGTGGTTTAACTTAACTTGAGTTGATCTTCCCAAGCTTGTCTCAGATTGGTAGGTGATGTAATATATCAGGAGTGTTTCATCAGGATATCCAAACACCGAGAAGTTTGTTGAAGACTTTCAAAATTTTGTATATATCTCTACAAAGGTTATTCAGAAGTTGCTTAACTTTTTCTTACCACTATGTTTTCATTTCATTTTCGGGAGTGCAACTCTTTAAAAACATAAAGGAAAGAAATGTACAGCATAAAAAGTTGTTGAAACTTGTAAAGAATTACTGTCTAATTCAATGCTAAACGTAAAAAAAGTTTTATTGTTTGTTCTCAACATCGCACTTCTTAGTATACACTGAAAGTATTAAGTGGCAGTACAGCCGCATAACAGAAACATATTTTAGTGCACTTGAAATGCATTTTATTTAACTTCAACCAAATTCAAGTTTGAGTTGAAGATGGGGAAGTGACATATTTGCATTATACAGAATAATTTGCTAGAATAATTTGCTATTTGAAAGAATAAGATCTCAGAAAAAATTATTTCTGAGCCCCAGATGGAATCAAACCTGCATCCCTCTGATGACAACGGTGAGACACTCTAACCATGGGGCTACGCGGAAGCAACCATAAGATAATTATGAAGGATCACAATGGGTTTTTCTGGACGCGGGATAACGTTATTTTAGTTACGAGAAACGAGATACAAGGGAAAATAATGGACGAGATTCGGGATTTTAGACAGTCTCGGGACACGAGAGTTACAAATATTTACTTACGTGATACGGGAAAATAAAGAGATTAGAGAACGGGATCTGGGATTCCTGTCATTTCTCATATTTATTTCTTACCCTGTTTATGCTAACATATGCTCAGAGAGTTTTTATTCAGCAGTGTCGGAAAAGGCTTTCAAAGTCCTTGAATTTCATTTTTGTTAACGAGTGGAAACACTGCCTCTAGGATTAGGAAGGGAATGTAGACGTTTTTTATTCAAACGGTGGAATAAATTAACCGGGGTCGGAATCTGCTGACCAAAATTGTCGAGATTGCGGGAACGGTAGAAAATATGGAGGAGGATACGGGATTTAAGAAGCCTATTGTGGACCCTGCAGGAAGGCCTGAATGTTAAACACAAATTTTATGCATGTGGGAGCAGGTTCTTAACCAGGCTGGGGCACGGGGGGCCGTGCCCCCCAACAATTTTTTGAAAATTTAAAATTTTGCTCTTCTTCAACAGTTCTCATTTCAATCTTCTCTCAATTGCTATTAAACAAAATTACTCGCTGCTCTTAGCATATGTATTATAAACATTATGTGTTGAAGTACTATCCAGGCTCTCCCCAACACACGTAGTATTAGTAGTGTGGTGAGAGAGGAGCAATGAAGGTCGAGTACATGGTCTGTGTGTCCCATTTGTTCCAACGTCCCCCCCGCAAACGTATTTCTGGTTACTGTCCTGAGCGGGAGCTTGGTTGTATTTCAGCTGTACTCTCTCCATCCGTGTCCATCATTTAGAGGTTCAACTGTAAATATACAAATCTATATATATTAGGCCCTGAAATTTGCATATCCAAATGAAACATTTATAAGTTACTTTATCAAATTGATGAATAATTAATGAGAGCAGCCAACAATCAAAACGGAGCATTCAAGTCACATGTATACCTTTGTAAATCTCAATATAGATCAACAGTTGGACATGAGTGATCTTCATCAAAGTTAAGAATACTGATTAGCCTTATTAGTATTCTCTATCAAAGTTAAGAATACTAATAAGCTTCATTCTTTTGTTTATTTGATAAGTACCCATAAAGTAAATACCCATAAAGATCGGCCGCTCATATTTTAACTTACTTAAACACCATAGTAGTGATAAGATGATGTGAACTCTCAACTATATTTTCTATAGACTCTGTACATTTTGCTTTTCGTCGTACGGATCTTCTCATTCATCGTTTTTGCCGGCTACGATCTGAAATGTTTGGTGCATGAAGAAGCCTCCATCATGAATTGCTCTCAAGAATTCCTTGTCCCTAATCCTACGCATTGGGTCTTGGCTTGGATGGTGGTCTCAGTCTTTTCTTCATTAATTCTTATCGTACTTCTTTACTGGTATCGAGATGAACTAGACTACTGTGGCTTTATGATTTGCCTTAAAAGATTGCGCAAAAAAGGCTCTTTCTGGTCAATGAATTTCTTATTCCTCTTGACATTTGTGTACTACTCCCTCGGATTTTCTGATCGGAACAAAATTAGTAAGGCGATGTCAATTTTAATTTTGCTCTGGTCGGTGGCTACTCTTCTCGTTGTCTACTGCTTAAACAACCTGCATCCTGTACAGTGGCCACGTTGGAAATACATAAATCAACATCCTCTTTACTATTTTCTGG
>JBAHVQ010196060.1:0-13904 GCA_036872915.1 Nanipora kamurai
CCAGCTCCCAACTTGACCTGTGGCTCAGTTGGTAGAGCATCGGACTAGTAAACCGAAGGTCGCGGGTTCGAATCCCTACTGGGTCAAGTAGAGTTTTCTCTACTTGACCGGTATTGGTTCCTCACTCGGAGTAGCTTTAACATCATTATTTAATTACTTGTTGTTAATGCATTTCTTATTAGCACTACTGAAATTCGATTGACGTTATTAAAGTTTTAAAAGTGTTGTTGAAGATGTGAATCGCTCAAATTAACATCGTTTTGCTTTAATGTAGGGCAAAAGGTGTAATACGGATTTTGGACTCATGTCACCAAGAACAGATATAAAGAGGCATTTTAATGTCCTTGATGAGAAATTTTATCTGAAGTGGTTTCTTTCTACGCCGCCGTGTTGGAGGTCATAAATTTGTCGTCCAACATGGCGGCCGAGAGTAAAATATACGTTTATCAGGCAAAACCTAGCTTCATTATTTTTTCTTGTACTTGACATGAGCTACATTGGAACTTTTCTCTACTGGTTTTTTGTGGCTTGAGTGGACAAGTTTTATTTTAAAGAAGATTTTGATGGATAAAAAATCTGTCATGTCACGTTTCAAACGACCTACAAAATTTGTCTATATCTCCAAGCTAATGCATGTTTTGAAGATCAAAACCTCAGAGTGGCTCTTACAACGTCAACCTTTATGCGTCTGCTCAGGTTATAATCCCATGCCTGCAGTTTTCAGGCAATTGCGGATACGTAACGTCTTAGTGCAAGTCGATTATTCTATAATGTCGAAGAAAGAGGGAAAAAATTGATCTGCGAAACTTTGACAACCTATGATTTCTTGAGAAACCGACTTTAAAAGTGTTAATAAGTCGTTTTTTATTGTTCGTTTTATTTTATGTTTAATTTAAGAGAATAATTATTTGCTACGCAAAAATGTAGCCCAGCCATTGGGCATTAGCAAACCACTACTTGATATTTGCAGTTATTTGCTGGTGGCTACGCGGGCTCTTAGTCCATCAGGAGAAAAATATCTCATATAATAATCAAAGCCCTTAGTGTGGACAAGGAAGAATTAGGTTTGATAAACAACTTCACATCTTCTATTTGAAGGTAACAAAAAGCTATTTAGCGACTGTTTTATAGAGCTGTCAGGGGCTATCCAATCCTGCCATTTCCCTAAAAAGTGCATTTCTTTGAACCAGCCACTCAATTTTTAATTAAAGGTGCACTTTGACTTTGATAGGTATTTTGGTACTGACTGCATCTGTTGATGGAGTATGTTCCCATGCTGGAGATGTTCCTTGAGTTGCTCCAGTTTGCTTGTGGCCTCGAATCACTATGTTTGTGTATAAATAATAAATGTTTGGTAAGTTGGGAGTCTTGCATATAATTTCTGGCAGTTTTCCTTCAATAACTTTTCTTAAAGCTAAGATACCCGATGTAACAGCGCAAGTAGTGGCCTTTCAAATACAAGAAAAGCCATCTGAGGAATTGTCACAATCTCAGACATTACAATAGTCCTCTATAAAAGGCTGTTCTAATATTAAAAGACATTTACTCTTTCAAGTCCGAGGTAATTGACACATTTAAAAAAGTCTTACTGAACGTTTAATGATTTTTATAAGGGGTGAAGGAAATTTTCGAGTGTAGGAATGATATATTTTTGAGACCCAACCAGAACCAGTTGCGAAAAATTGCAACTCTAGGGCCTCCGGCTGGGAATCGAACCCGCGACCCCGCGAATCTAGTGCAGTGCTCTGCCAACTGAACTACAAAGGCCGTTGCCGAGAGCGTGGTCACGAATTCTGTTTATATATCAGTGATATTAGGGTATTTTCAAGGAATGTTAGTCATTAACACTAGGTAACATGAAGTGATCTTTGTAAGTGGTGAAGGAAATTTTCGAGTGTAGGAATGATATATTTTTTTTATATATCCTTCTCTTCACCGGCATTCCCACTGATACACAAACACTCTCGGCAACGGCCTTCGTAGCTCAGTTGACAGAGCACTGCACCAGATTCGCAGGGTCGCGGGTTCGATTGCTAGGCGATGGCCCTAGAGTTGCAATGTTTTGCAACTGGTGCCGGTTGGGTCTCAAAAATATATCATTCCTACACTCGAAAATTTCCTTCACCACTTATAAAGATCATTACTGAACGTTTAGTCTAGTTACACCCACTAAAAGCAGTTTTTCTGATTTTCTTAGATCCCTAAAATTGCAATTTCGCGCCAGAATTTCAACAGAAACCGTTCAAAATTTTAAAATGCATAAACATTACTCGGAAGGTCTATATTTGAACTGTTGGACCTTAGTTCTCGATTTCCTTAAAATACAAGCGGAACCAAGCCACTTAGTATTAAAAATTACTAAGAATGCAAAGAGCCTATAAGCTAAATGTGTGTCGTTTTTATAAGGAAACGTTTTCGACGATAAATACTTTTGTTAATGCGTCGTTTGAACGCTCTTACTTAAATGAAACGTTAATTCGTCCAAACGTTAAAGACGTCAGGCATTTTTTATACAAGTAAAAGTAGAGTTGTGGTTGGGAAGTTTCGAACAACGTGTAGAAAAACAAAAGAGTTAGGAAACTGCTGAAAATTAGGAGCAAAAAAACGAACGCTTCGAGCAAAGATCCTTCGATGGAGTGAAAGGTGGAAACTTCTTCATTCCGACGAACGGCCTTATATAAACAGAGCGAAAAAACCAGGTTTGCACGAATTTGACACGTCACAAATTTCTTCGCAAATTTTCTCCAAGTTAAATTTGCATTTAGTTTGTCATGGTTGCAATTTAAAAATTTCCATCGCTACAGCTTTGAAACGTATTTACACACGAGTTTCTGACGCTGAAAACTTGATAAACGAATTTGCACAGGTTTTGCTACGAAGCAAATTTGATGAAATTACGGTATTTGAAACTTTGCTGTAGGTGGAAATTTTTTACAAATACAGCATTTGCAGATCACCACATTAGCTGCAAATGTGGCAAACAAAGTCATTGCAATAACTTTGCATGGTTTCAAACTAGAATGTAAATACTGCAAAATTATTTTTTCTTCTTAAGTGTTACTTTTTTACTCCTATACAAACACGTTCCATATATTTATGCTAGACGGTTGTAAAGCATAAGTCATTGTAGGACTATGGCAAACTCAACGGGAACATAAAAGCAACGTTCTTTACATAATAGAATTATCCACCCACAACAAAAAAAATGAATAGTATTTAGTCCCATGAGTAACTACATGTACAACGGCGTCCTCATTCTGTATGCAACGTCACTTGAAGCATTTTCACCACTTCATCACGACCGTAAGTCTTGAAGCGATGAAAGCGTCCACTCTAATTTAACATCTTGTAATAGAGAAATGCTTAAAACAAAGAACAAGGCAGACGTCTTCAATGCCGGATCACAGATAACGTCTTGATTAAGTGTATCTAAACAACCGATTTAACCGAGTTGTTTGTTGACACTTGCAGTTTTAGCTTTGAGTTGAATATGTAAATAGTTTAAACCTTAGTGTAGTCTTGAGAAAGACTGTTGGTGAAAGTGACTGACTTTTCGACGGCCTTAGCGTCGGTCATCTTCAAACTCAAATCCTTGGTGAATTTCATCATCCAAGAAGACTCCGTCACACCTGGTAGATGCATCAGACACAATACGTGTTTTTGTCGTTTGCATATCTGGATGTAACACGGGAAAATGGGGCAGATACCAGGCTTTGGTTGGCCGCTTCTCCTTATATACCCCTTCTTGGCGTATTGAGCGATAACGTCGGAATGGGCTCCAAGTAATTCCAAGTTCTTCTTCAAACGTTCTAGAGTGTTCTGAAGTTGGCGAAGTGTCAGTTCATAGTTGATACCGCAGGCTCATTTTTCTCCCAAGGGGTTCCAATTGATATCGTCCTTTCTCACACTTGAGCGGCCGATTCGCTTTCTCCAGCGCATGGCGGTCTTCCACCTTCTATGGTCCTGTCTCAACTGAGGCAACGTTTTCGGTTTCCCAAAATTCACGAAGGACAGAGTCGATTTTGTCTAACTTGGCATCATTTCGCATAAAATAAGTTCGGTCAAAATCGGTTTCTTGGCGCAATTTATCATCTTGTGGAATTCAGGTGCATGTGCACCCCAGTGGAGTAAGTCGCGCCATTGGCTCGTATGGTTGACCTCGAAAATCCTTTATCGAATAGTGCAGATCTGCGTAATCAAAACCGATAAGAATGTCTACTACAGGACTGGGAGTTAATACCTCGGAAGATTATATCTTTAAGATGAACCCATCTTGCTGCGTATTGATTCCAATTAATGACACGCATATCACCAGTTACCCTTTCGGCGTTGACTTTTCCATCCATACTTTCCAATTCAACCTCAAGAGGCATGTTCAAAAAGGTTTTTACCTGACCGTTCAAGACATTAACTTTCGTCTTCTGGAAACTACCTTGAAGTACTAACTCAGCGGCTACATCTGCGTTGATGTACGTTATGGGGCTGGCATTACCTAATAAGGCATTTACTCTCATTCGACGACTCTCATTTTTCAGTATCACTGGAACAGTACGCATGGCTAAGAAGTCTTTTTGTTGGGGAAACTTTGGCTGTTCTCACGTCGTATGAGATCTCACAACGTCTGCAGAAATCTCTCCTTCCGTGGAAAAACTAGTTTGAGTGGCACTGGAAACACTTTTGGGAATTCTTCCATTACTGGATGAGCTTTCATGACCTTTGTGCTGACCGTCACCTGTGCTCATCTTTTCTGGGACATGAGCTCCGCGTTGCAATCTGTAGTGAGTCTTTTTACACCCGTCTATGCTATAAATTCTATTTTTGGTACATTTGCCGCAGGTATCACCATCACTCTAACAACGATAACAGAGACTGAATCGTTTAGCAAAATTCCATCTTTCTGAAAGAGTCATTTGCTTGAATTGGTTACAGCTCCAAATCCTTGTCGATTGTTACATAGGCTGCATATTAATGCAATATTTCTGTTGAAATAAGAACGGGCGTCGTCTCTCGAATTTGGGCTTCTTTCGTTCTCGGCCAGGGCTTATCCCTTGTAGTGCTTTTGCTCCTAATGTTTGGAATTCAGATTCTTGAATAACCTACACGAGATAGGAAAATACAGACTCGTCTTTCCTCTTCTCTAATATCCAGCGATGATTCTGAGAAAGCATTGGCTCCGTCAATTTCTTCTGTAACTTCGGGTGTAAAGATCCATTTCTCAGTTCCTCGTTTCTACCGCCGTACTGCAGGTTAACGACAGCAACGTCCAACAGGTCGACAAATTTCTCCAAATCTCTTGTATTCTCCGGGCGAATGACTTTAAAATTCTCAATCTCTTCCAAATAAGCGGCAACTTGTCGTCCAGCACCACCATACTTTCTATCTCCGAGTGTCCTAATTTCTCCACTGCTCTTAACTGTTCTCCCGACAAATACTGGCGAAGTTGCAGGAGTTTATATTCTGGCATTGCTGGTGCCTCGTCGATGCACGCTGTGAATGTTGCTTTCCAGCTCTCGTAGTTTCGATTTGTCGCCCCAAAACACTGATATCGAAACCCGTCTTAATTGTCTCCTCAAACCATTTCCGATTTCGGTCGGTTTGGAGATCATTGCACATCTTTGATGACCGAAGAAGCTTGGTAACATTGGCTATCGAGAATGCTTTAGGGCGGATGTCAGACGGACGTCAAGCTTCAATTTCTTCATTCGGTCTTGGTATCCTTGTTCGACCTCTTCTTGTTTCATTTGAAAACAATTGGGTTCTTCATGAAATTTGTCCTCAAGGTTTCCAATACGTCGAAAAAGCTCTTCTGCTACCTAACGCTTTTGTTGTACCTTTGCTGATTGGTCTTTACGGCTGGCAATACTGTCCTCTACCTGGTCTGGCCAGGAATATCTCGCGTTGTCCTGTGAGTTATAGCTCGACGTATCATCCAGCGTATTATCCATATAGACTTGAGCTCGATTCTGTGTATCTGTAAATTCGGCTCCAATTTTCTCTACCTCTTCAGTAATTTTCTTCATTAAGTTTCTGTCCGTTCTACTCGAGTACTCGCATTCCAATGCATCAAATATTTTCATCACTTGCTCTTATGTTTCACTCAACTTCTGAGGGGCTTCTCTTATTTGCTTTCGATCTGGTAAGTCTTCTTCGTCAAGCAAGTGCAATAAATGATTTCTTGTCTTTGTAAAGGCTGTCTTCTTGATGGCATCAGTCAGCTTCGTCGCGCCTTTCTCCTTCGATATTTGAATGCTGCATGACTGCAAATAACTCTATAGGTACTGTAGTTCGTCTCCACTACCACCATCCATCTATAACAACGAAACCATCTCCTGTAACCGTCTGGTCTTACATATAATCTAAACTCGACCCTTTTCTCGGTACGATAGTTTCACAACAGTTCGATTAATGATAACAAGCGATTATTACTGACATCGAAAATTGAGTCCACGAATTTACATATCTTGGACCTATTTATACATATAGTATATACACAATGCACGCGTGTCCCCAGAGTCACTCTTTCTAATGGATTATCTTCGGATCGCAAGTTCAGTGTTAAGTTTATAATAATGTCTAGCTTTACTTGGTTTTTATTCAAATATTGCCATCCCGCGATTTTTCCTGTTGTACCACTGGGAGCATTTCACAATATGTTGCTTCCAGTGTTGTACGTATCTGGTAATATATATAATGAAACAAAATATCTGGCTTTGGCAGCATATATCTTTCTCAGGACAACAACAATAGTAGGTTTATCATAGAGAATAAATTGCTGCGCCATGTTTTTTAAATGTATTGTGATAAAATGGTCAGTGGGCGTTCAAACTAATTTATGCCGTAACATTCCGCTGAGCCCAATTCGAGTATCAAAGCCTTCTGATGACCGAGAGGATGGTCTAACTTTTGATCTATTGAAATTCAGACAAAGAGCTAAGATGTTGGTTCAATACATATGTGCTGCCTGATCGGTGACCACATCTTGATAATATTAACCCTTTCCCAGCAAGGGGCTTTCCTCTTGACGGGTAAAATCGTCTGGCGTTAGCCAAAGAAAACTAATAAAAGATGAATATTACTAGTCCTCCGTAGGCATGAGGTTAGTGAATGACGTAAATTTTCTGTTAATCGTTTTTATTATTGAAGATATGTAAACAAATTCCCAACGCAGCCTGGTGAATAATCAGCCATGGTATTGCGCTACTCTGGCTTAAAAGGTTTTGAACATAGCTTATAAAACTACCGTTCACGACCCAACGTTTCGACACTCCTGTCTAGTGTTTTCATCGGAGGTGATTGATCTGAAGGTGAGGTCCCTATTAGAGAAACATAGACGACGTTATGGTTGTCTAAGGATATAAACAGAGACCTCATGTCCAGATCAATCACCTCTGATGATCATAAATGGTAGATTTGTAAGCTACGTTCAAAACTTTTTAAGCCAGAGTAGCGTAAAACCATGTCTGATTATTGAAGATGTTAAGTAGGCATTGCTCAAGTTCATTTAATTACTTAAAAAAAATACTAAACAATAGTTTTCCGAGCTCTAGATAGCGGTCGAACCCGCTACTCTCGGATGCCTGATGA
Source organism: Nanipora kamurai (assembly GCA_036872915.1). NCBI lineage: Eukaryota > Metazoa > Cnidaria > Anthozoa > Scleralcyonacea > Helioporidae > Nanipora > Nanipora kamurai. Next base: position 7,585 of record JBAHVQ010196060.1, read on the forward strand.
ATCGTTCCAACCATTAATGACCAAGGTTCCGATAGAGATATAAGATTTAGTTAATTCTTGGTAGCTCGATAATAAGACCGTTCTCGGTCATAAGCACGTCATATGTTACAGTGATGTCTGCTATTTACGTTACCATATCATGGCTTCGGCAACACATATATATGGAACGAGAACCTGAGTTCTTCATCTGCGTCTACTTAGCCGAATGGTTTGACTCAATGTCCACAAGTAGGTCTCGAGTCTAATTCCTTAGGTAGCTTAAAAACATTCTTCAAAATAATTAAGCAGGTTGACGTACTTAACATATGCAATGACACAAAGCTCTCATTTGCACAAAACCTGTCTATAACATCGGAGGCGTCCAAAAACATATACAATGTGTCCCGAAAAGACTACCTCCGTGAAGCATTTCAACAAACCTTCTACAATACCCCTAGCATAAGTTGTACAAATTGGAAGCCCTAGTTTTATCATATATTATGGGGAAATTTTACGTAATTTTGTTCACCGATGGAGTAGCTAGAGTACTTACATCGAAGTTATTTGCGATCTAAACCTCTCCGACTTGTACAAAAGCATTTCTATGGATTGAGTTGGAACACTTTTTACTGGGACACCCTGAGAAAACACCGAAAATGTGGTAGGGACCTATTTGTTCATACACTCTGTTAGAACTGATTATGCATGAAACTTGAAGTTCTTACCTGAACCTCGACTTTCGTTCCGTGCACTGCTCATTTTTTCTGCTTTCTCCATGATAAACAAAGCAATAAATACACAGCAGACCACGCTCAGAATTACAATAACTGAAACAAGAGATATATTCAGTGCAGAGCAGCTTCTTTTACGAACATCTGGTGCGCTTGTAAGTACAGTATTCGAACTGGAACTCGTGAATGGTGTAATGGTTGTCCGAAGAGGAAGAGGTGGCGGACTTTCGATGTCAATGGGTGTGCAGTACGTAACCTCAACTGGTACAGGCTTCGCCATAGAACGTCGCAGATATTCTGATATATTGGAGAAATTTCAACAACTGGTGTATCCTGACGGCTGTGAAGTCAAAGTTACCTACTTAACATCGCCCATATTTGAATAATACATTTTCTCACGTGACCTGACATGATGAGTTAAATTGAGAGTCTTTGTCCTGTTCACTTAGGGCTCCAATACTTTGGATATATTAAAGGAACTTAGTGTTATATGAATTGTCAATTCGTATAACTTAGCGTTATATCCGTGGTGAAATAGGAAAGGTTTATAGTTTGTATAGAGCAAAACATAGGAAACGCAAATAACGAGGATTTACATGTAAAGTAGTTACATGAGAGGAAATACGCGTCATTCTGCCCAATTGATGACAAAAAATGAAAAAATAAATCACTTTTTTAAAAGTTGCAGATGGTATTAAAACGAAATAGTATTATAAGTAATAACATGGCTTGAGGGAAATTAGCGATTAAATTGCCCGCCGCCGAGGGAAGATTTGTGGCATCTTAAATCTTACCGAGGCGAAGGGCAATTGATCGCTAATTTCCCGACTAGACATATTATTAGTTTGTAATATTATGATCGCCGAGGAAAACTCAAAAACATTCGCTGCAGAGATACAAGTTTAGCTGTTTCATTTTGTATGCTTTAGTGAAGTTGTTTGTGAGTTGGATTTCTTTGTCCACTAATCTTCCCGTGCATTTTTGATGTGGGAAGATTAGTAGACAAAGAAATCCTTTGTTTTTTGCTAAGTTTCCCGGGGAGGTTTAGTAGACAAAGCAAAATATTCCCTGTTGCATGCGTAATGAGTATAATACAGGATTTAAATTCCCTATGAGAACAGTAGAAAACGAGGCGATCATGGTATTATAAAATTTAAATTCGAAGATGAAACAAAATAACAATTACTCAAAACTGAAATAGCACTGGTGCTTCTTAATTAATGTTTTTTTTGAAATATTGATACAGACAGCCAGAACCAAAAATTAACAACTGGACCACAGTTGAACTCGTTGCGGAGAACAGTGGCAATTTGAAACTGGGGGGAAACTGTGGGGAACTTGAAAGGAAAACTGCCTTCGCAGCTTCGCCGTCAACGTACGCCACCACTAAACAATATACTAAATCTCCCAATTTCAACTAACCCTGGATCCCCCACTGATAACAGATTGCCTCTTACCCACAAGACGTAATACCTTCCTTTCGTCGGCAACTTATTGAAAAGACCACTTATCGTTTTCATAACTCAAGTCGTAGGTCAAAAACTACTCCAAGACTCAAATAAATGGTAGCGCTTTTCTAACAAATATTTCTATCCACAAACAAAACCGATCTCTTATAAATTTTTCGAAAATATCATGTGCAAAAAAGCTATTAAATTGATAACAAAAACATTACATATATCATAAATGCCGAAATGAGAGGGTGGGTAGTTAGCCTATGAATAGTCTCTTCTGACTTCAGCTCTAAACTTTATTCGTTATATACCAAGTGTCAAAGCGCGTTCTCCTTGTTTTGTGATTGGGCTAGCGGTCCTCGCGTGGCGATCGGGAAATAATGACGTAATCCATAGCAGCGGGTAACATTAGTTTTATTTTCCCTTTAGGAAAATATATGAAAAGGCGTGTCGCTGTGGAGTCCAAACAATGGCTCACATTGTGAGAGGAAAATATTGGCATATTAGCGTTATATACGGGACAGGCAATCGGGCGATAGTTCCATCCGTCAGAAACGTATAGACAAAGCTAAGAGGCTACTTGCAAACGCTCTCGAGATCCCCTATATTTCGACCCGCGAGCTAGTTGCGATTATTGGCTCTCTCATGTCTCTGAGTGCAGTTTTCGGTCGACTTTTTCGTATTATAACCAGACACAGATTAGAGTTGCTACTGCGGAGCACTGGGATACGAAGTTCCAGTTAGGCAAATACTGTCTTAACGAGTTAAAATTTTGGCACGAACTTCAGTGTCAATAGCAAATACTGTTTTAGTCGGCCAGTTCATAGTAAGATAGATTATTCTGACGCTAGCCAATACGTGTGCAGGTCTCTTCTACAAGGCAACGAAGAAGTAGGCTGCCACAAAATGTTTACAAGTGAAGAGGCCAGTTATAGCTCAACTCATCGTACAGTCCTATATAGTTTTAGAAGTTTTCGCTAATGCACTCGATAATGGTCGTCTAAATCGGTTCACCGGTCCCCAAAAGTTCTCGGGCTCATGAAAAAATTCTGCCGTAATCTGGCAACCGTCACAGTGTCGGATTTTGCTTACAAAGTCTGCTTGACTATTGAGCGTCCTAGGGGTGCATTGGATCGATAGGTTTATATTATTCTTAGTGCAGTAGCAGAAAATCTTATGAGCCAAGACGTGTAAATCAAAGTTCATGCTACCGACTGCCACAATTCGAGCAGTAGATTGGTTGCCGGGGACGTCATACGCTGGACTGCTCTGCTGCCTTTACAATGCCAAGGTTAGGCGTTTTTGTTCTCTCGGTTTTGGAACCCCGGTTCGGCAGGAGTTGATGCATTGTTTCAGTAATGAGAGGGAGAGAACTGGTTACTAGTCCCTCCAGTCAACCTCGTTACACAAGTCCTTGATTATATGAGCACGCAAAATACCACAGGGACACTGATCCTGCCAGAGTGGCCTTCTGCAAAAATTTGGCCCCTTCTCTGGCACCGTTATAGAAATCACATCAGCGAATACAGATATTATAGATACACTGGCGTATCTAAGAGGCTGTGCATATGGGAAGCGGCACGGGATGTTTGCTGGGACGGGATATTTGCTGGGACGGAACGTTAAACGGGATCTTGCCATGTATATATTTCTCTATTATTTATCATGTTGGATTTATATGGAAAGAGAGTTTACCGAGACGTTTTTTGTCCCGTTCCTGCAAAGCGGGATCCCGGTTTGCTCATCCGGGATACCAGAAAACCGGGGACAATTTTTACCATGTAAACACTTCGTGCCGCGTCGACGGGACGAGATTGTGCTAACTTTGCTAAAATACTGCTTCTGTCAATAACAAAGACGGCTTCCATACTGAAGAGAACTGGCATTCCTAGTAGAAGTGATTCCAAAGAATATTGCTAAAAATGCAAAAGAAATCGTTCATATACTCAGATGAAATGATCGGTAATTTAACCACATATTTGTAGGAATCCAAGGTCGATTGTGAATACTCAAACAACGATTTCGAGACAGATAAACGAAATGAAAAGTGAAACGTCCCGGGTGATCCCACACGATATCATCTCGTATGAAAAATTTTCATCTAAACTCGGGATGAAAAACGTCCCGTCCCGCCTCTCATATAAACAGCACCTAAGGTATGGCAGGTACATGTCCTGGACGCCACTTGAAGATTATCTTTTTGTGGATAAATATATTGTAATTTTAACTTTAGTACTTGAGCATTCGTTTTTTAACACGACAAAGTTTTTTGCTTAGCAGGTGCGATTATTATATTAGCGAACTTGCAGAGCTTATGTTAGCCTTATATTAAAAGAGTCGGATCGGTATCGAAGTGAATGAAGCCAATGGGCGTTTTGAAGTGGCAAAGCCAAATAGGCGTTTTCAGTCCTATGCGCCACAATGTGACAAGCCAATTGACCGATGGGTCAAAAGTTCTTGCATAGCGGGAGCGATTTTTATATCAGCGCATATACAGAGCATAGGTTAGCCTTGAAGTGAAAGAGCGGAATGGGCATGGAAGTGAACCAAGCCAATGGCTCTTGATGTGGAAGAGCCGAATTGGCGTTTGTATAGGCCGACGGTCAATAATGTGAAAAGCCAACTAACTGATGGGTCCGAGCAGCTCGCAGCTTCATGCACTCAGTCCCGCCTAAAAGATTGCCAGCAGTTCCTTGGAGCGAAAAAGACCTGCAAATGATAACGTACACCTAGTTGATATACGCAACTCTTTAAGACTGGCGCCTTTCAGATCATAGCGACCAATAGATTTAATTAAATCGCAAAAGGCTGCTTCTTTCTTCACAGAACCTGTATATAATGGAGTAACACAAGGTCAATGAACATAGCACTGAAAGGAACATCCGGGTTTGTGATGTAGCAAACCTAAAAGACCACTTGATAATTCATGTGCCTACTAGCAAAGCAAATGTGTTCAGACTTGGTCAATTTCCAAGTTAAAACACAGACTCGTGCCCCGTTTGTTTCCTAGAGAGATACCTTAATGTAGCCCAAATTAAGCTAAACGATAGTACAAATCCTATATTTCGGAATGTTATCCTGTTGAAATCTACAGGTGTTTACGTCTTAGGTAAAAGACCAGTTTCCTATACCTGGTTTGAGGGAGCTTGTTAAGGAATGTCTACTCGAATTAGGATACTACCATTAGTTATACAGGGTGTCCCAAAATAAGTATACCTTTTGAAATCGTGCCTTTCTTGGAATTTGAATGTTTGAGCATTATGCTGAACCCACGGGAGCGTAAAATACTGTATTTTTCATTCAAATTCTACTCAATTTCAAAAGGCATAATTTCAAAAGGTATACTTTATTTTGGGACACCCTGTATTTTGTGCATAGTTTCCGCTCCCATGGAGGTACCAGCATCGTTAAGAACTTCAAGGACAGCACAGTAAAAGAAAGATTGCTAAGACTTCGCGGTAGATGGAAAACGGACACTGCTAAAGACATGTACATCAAGTAAGATATTCTAGAAGGCTTACGTGTTTCCAAAAGCTTAGGTCCCTTTATTGCTGTTAACAAACGTCATGGTGTAGGGTCTTGTTCGACTGAAACAAGCCTAGCATGTAATGTGTGGTTGTTTGTTATTCTAGTTCAGGATGGGAGGAACGTCGAATTCAAAGGAAAATGACTTTCGTGCGGACGAATGCAATAAGGGAGAACGAAAATATTTTTTTGCACGGTGCTATATACGGGTTGTATAATACATAATCTTCCACCTCTTCTTCAGAGGCTCTGACAGTCCTGCGACAATGCTCATTCGAGAGGCGTTTCCAAACACTTTGCGCCCTGTCTTTCGGAAGACTTTCACGGCTTTGTTACTGGACGTACATGCATTAACAAAAAACTTTAATCCTTATTGAAATTCGCTTAATTTTTAACGATTATCATATTGATGTTCATGAAACCCCATTGGCATTAAAGAATGTAACGTACGTTAACATGAACGCTTTTTTGGCGTTAATGAACTTTTCCCTAAATGCAAATATCCTTGATGAACATACAAAGAGTTAAACTGATTCTCCACTTAATCACAAACAGTGAAATTATTAAATCAACTTCACTAGAAAATTCTCTACCCAGTTGGCAACCCGACTAGGAAGGAGCGGTCAAGGTT
>JBAHVQ010196081.1:0-13903 GCA_036872915.1 Nanipora kamurai
CTTGGCCCGGCAGGGATTCGAACCCGCGACCTTCGGTTAACTAGTCCGACGCTCTACCAACTGAGCTACAGGTCAAGATCGAAGAAACTAGTATATGTTTCGAAATATCAAGAGCCGAAGTAACATCCGTTTCGTGACCAACTCCCAACTCTACCTGTAGCTCAGTTGGTAGAGCGTCGGACTAGTTAACCGAAGGTCGCGGGTTCGAATCCCTGCCTGGCCAAGTAGAGTTTTCTCTACTTGTCCGGTATGGTTTGTCATTCGGAGTAGCAACTAACATCATTACTCAATCATTGTTGCACAATAGTTTAACTTATTTTCTTAGCCTTCCAGAAGCCAATTTTTCAATGAAGCGCCACATTTATTCAAATTATACTACGTCATAGACAAATCAAGTGTCAAAGGTTTGCTCAGAAAATTTGTCCAATTTAACAGCCTTTTATGAACAAGCACTCGAGTATCAAGCAACAAATTTAGACAGAGGCTGTACGGGAACTCGCAAGTAATACATTAAATTAGTCGCGAAATATATATCAAATTCTTTAGGCTCTAAAATGCCATTTTTAGCATTCTCTATGAGATTGGGTTTTTTTTTCAAAAAAAATAGCTTTTTAACAAAAGTTAAGCGCTAGGCATTTGACTTTTTAACAAAAATGCTTTGAAAAAAACGCACGTGTGTTTTACCATTAGGGAGACAACTGCTCCCTTGCCTCCTGCTTTCCTCTAGCTACGACCATGAAAGTAAGTTGGCTAATAAGCCATACCTTCTTTAAATTTCAAAAACGGAATTATTTCCGTATTTTTTACTTTATAGTAAACCTCTCGCAATGTTTATTCCATTCGTGGATTTCAGGCAGTAATCCATTAACAATTTAAAAAAAAATGAAGTAAAGTTTGGCCAACTTGCTGCAATTTTCTACGATCGACTAATTAAAAAATTGTACCTGCCATCTCCTCCTTGCCAAGAATCGCTTCAAATTATCTGTCTTCAATTTTTTTGCTTCTAAACCTGGTGCTTTCTAATTATAAGGAGAAAAAAAGGAAATTTAAACCAGTACTTTAAACCTACGCCACACTTGGCATAAATGTTAACGTTATTACGTAACCACATCCATATTTATTTGGACACACCCCTCTGGTTGTCCAGGTTACCGGCACCCTTTTTCCGTGCTGGACATGGTCAATGGTTGTTAGACCATCATAAACGCGGTTGTAGTCTATCGTTATCCCAAGTGATTCCTTCTCTACTGGCGTGGTGGCAGCAGTGCACTTCTCTATACTTATCTTACCATCTCGGACACAGTGGAGCTCACAATTTAAAGTTCAGAAGGAAGTTCCTCGCTGCTGGACAAGGTAACAACGAGACCGCTTTTGCTTTAGCCGTTCCAAGACTCAACTCGATTGCTCGAGTACTGAAGACGAAGGTACTGTCCAGTCAAGTCATCCGTAAGTCAAACGTTATTACATTGTACCGTAATGTCATATGTACGCGCCGCAAAGCAATGGTCACTTACGAAACAAGAAACTATTACGTCTTTTGACGTTTGGCGCCAGAATTAACAATACACGTTATCACTTGATCCAAACTTTGCTCCTTTCCTTGTTGGCGGAGATTTCTGTCTGAAAAAGACACCTTCAGCCTCCCTACGCGGTTTCGAAAACGACGGTGAAGACGTGCCAGCGACAAAACGCCGCACTGCCGAGCAGAAAGTGACTCATTTGGACCTTTTACTTGGCCAAATCGCGAATTATTTCCCAGTAATCTCTCGAAACTCCATTACCAAAAGTTCAACATCAATAACAGCAATGCCAAGCAATCCGAGCTCACTATGGATTTCCATCCATTACAACTAACACTAGATACAGGCGCAGAGACAAGCATGATCAAAACCCACATCGCCAAAGAAATTGGGGCCACGATTAAGAGGTCCAATCAAAGCGCTCTCCAGGCAGACGGCGTCACACCGCTAACAGTTGTGGGAGAGGTCCGTCTAAACCTCTCACGTCTCAATACGAATCTGCAACTAGACGCCCTGGTTGTCCGGATTGTCAACGATACTAACGAACCCAAACTCATCCCTCGTCACAATCACCTCTGCCAGGTTCTTTCCACTCTTTCGCCAGATATTACTAAGCACCACCCGTCAACACCGGATTTCCAACACCACGAAGAGAAAGTTAATCAAATTCCTCAATTGTAAGGCTTGATCCTGATACCATTCTACCAGAGACCACAAGATCTGAATTCCGGCGTTTACTCCAGTCGTACGACGAAGTGTTCGATCCAACCATCGAGGGGTTTAACGGCGCTGTTGGCCCCTTTGAAGCTGTCGTCAACATTGGTCCAGTCCAACCACCACAACGTAAGGGCAGGCTTCCCAAATATGCGCACAACAAATTAGTTGCGCTCCAACAGACGTTTGATGAACTTGAATCCCACTGAGTATTTCAACGGCTCGAAGAGGTTGTCATCACCGCAGAGTATCTCAATCCTTTGTTCCTCATCAAAAATCCAAGCGGCGGACATCGCCTTGTCACTGCATTTGCAGATGTAGGACGTTACTGCAAACCGCAACCATCACTACTGCCCGACGTTGCCAAATGGAAGTTCATCATCGTAACCGATCTAACCAGTGGCTCATACCAAATACCACTAGCTAAACAGTCCATGAAATATTGCGACGTTGTCACTCCGTTTCTTGGTGTCAGAGTCTACACTCGTTGCGCCATGGGCATGCCTGGCTCTGAGACGGCCCTTGAAGAGCTAATGTGTCGGGTTCTTAGCGATTGTCTACAGGACGGTAGTGCTGCAAAGCTCACGGATGACTTACGGTATATGTTGGTGCCGATTCACCCGCGAATCTTTTACACAACTGGAAACGTGTCTTGCAATCACTCCACAAGTCCAACCTCAAACTCGCCCCCTTCCAAGACCGTTATATGTCCCCGATCTACCAATATATTGCGATGGATTTGGACCCAGAGATGTATATCTGCCATCCCCCATCGTATCGCCACCCTCTCATCGTTTCCTTTGCCCGAAAAGGTACGTGGTCTTCGTTCCTTCATTGGCGCTTACAAGTCCCTCGGTCGAGTATTACCTCACTGCTCTCACATAATAGCCCCACTGGAGGATGCTGTTGCCGGTCAACAGTCTCAAGACAACATTAACTGGACTGACGCACTATCTGAGCCGTTTCAATCGGCTCAGAAATTCGTACCAACCCGTAAAGCTATCACTCTACCCCATCCATCCGCTCAGCTCTGGATCGTTACAGACGGCTCAGTTACTAAACGCGGAATTGGAGCGACGTCATATGTCTCCCGCAATCACAAGCTACTTCTAGTTGGATTCTTTAGCGCCAAGCTAAGAAAACACCAAATCACCTGGCTTCCATGTGAGGTCGAGGCTCTGGCCATCGCAGCTGCGGTGAAACATTTTAGTCCATTCGCCAAGCCCACGTACTCACAGATAGCAAGCCATGCGTCCAGGCCATCGATAAGCTTCGAAGATGAGAATTTTCCGCAAGTCCCCGGGTTACTCCATTCCTCTCAACCATCAGCATATATCAAATATATATACTACATTTGGCTGGTTCAGCCAACATTCCATCAGACTTTTCTAGTCGAAGTGCACCCGAGTGCAATGAGCCTAAGTGTCAGATCTACAATTTTATCTCCACCACAGAAGATACAATAGTTCGTTCTACGTCCGATTGAGACATCCATCGCTTGTCAAACCTCCCTTTCACGACCTGATCAGCGTGGATCCAAATTCAATCAGTATGCCCTGACCTACGCCGAATTCATGCAAACTTGAAGCAAGGGACACGTCCCTCTAAGAAGATCACCAATTCCAAAGACGTAGAACGATATCCTAACGCCGTTACCATCGCCAAAGACGGCTTGCTAGTCGTTCATCGTACAAACCCTTTAGCTCCATCAATCGACACCATAGTTGTTCCTTGCTCAGTTCTCGACGGCCTCGTAACCGCTGTACACATCAAGCTCGATCACCCAATGAAGCATCAGCTACAATTAGTGATAAGGCGTAAGTTCTACGCTCTAGACATGGTAAAATCCATTGACTGCGTGTACGAAACATGTCACACATGTGCTTCACTACGTACGTTCCCAAAGCCCTTCACAGAACATAGCACTGAGGATCCACCCACAGCAGTCGGTCTCTCATTTGTAGCTGACGTACTCAAGCGCTGTAAGCAGCTCATTTTAGTACTACAAGAAACCACAACCTCATTCACCGTGGTATCCATAATCCCTGACGAGAAGAGTTGTACTCTCCGAGACAACATAGCCTGTTTATGTAGTGATCTACATCCTCTTGAGGGTCCTCCTGCCGTCAACAGGGTTGATCCTTCCGGATTTGTAGGCCTACGAGAAGACAGTACACTCCAAGGCCTTGGCATATCCTTAGAGTTCGGTCGTGTCGAAAACCCAAATAAGAATGCAGTGGCCGAGAGGGCCGTAGCTGCCAACTACCAAATTTTGGCCCTGTATCAAATTTCACCCTCGCAGTCACCATCTCAAGACTTAATTCACGGCTACACAGTCATGGTTTATCCTCTCGCGAGATGTGGACACAAAGGGATCAGTTCATACACGCCCACTTTCCCATATCCGATAAAGACATCATCGTTCTAAAACAGAAGCAACGGGTACAGAACCATCCTTACAGCGAAAGGTGTAAAAATCTAACCAGAAGCTACTCCGCCCCCAACTCAATCAACGTTGGCGACCTGGTCTATCTTAACACTGACCATGACAAAACACACCCACGCTGCTGATTTCTAGTCGTATCCATTGAGGGCCGTTGATGTTATGTCAAGAGGTTCTCTGGCAATCAACTGCGCGCCTCATCCTATAAAGTTAAAACAACAGAGTGCCAACTGGTCACAAGCCAAATACCTGTATCCACACCTACCCCACATAACTACGATGAAAGTGATGACGACGACATACTCAGAGACCCCCCGATACCACCCGTCGACGTACCAGCGGCATTAGTCCTTCCTCCATCCAATGCCACTCCAACATCATCAAAAGATCCTTCTCCAGTAAGCCCTACATCCTTCTCTCATAATGCCCATGACTTGCCTGGAAGCAACAACAACCGACCCCAACGTGAACGCCGTCCACCTAGTTATTTCGAGTATGACACTTAGAACACCCAGTCCCGCTGTTGATATTATAGTTATATTTCCAGTCGCCCAAGTTATACTCCATAGAAATTAAAGAAAAAGAAATGAACACCACGCCGCCACACTTGGCATAAATGTTAACGTTATTATGTAACCACACCCATATTCAGTTGGACACACCCCTCTGGTTGTCCAGGTTACCGGTGCCCTTTTTCCGTGCTACACATGGTCAATGGTTGTTAGACCATAATAAACGTAGCTGTAGTCTATCGTTATCCCGAGTGATTCCTTCTCTACTGGCCCTAAGTGATTCCTTATAAAATTTTAAATGTGGATACCAAGTTTCGTCAAAAAGTTGTGTAAGTGTAATAACAGTATGGCAGGGGTGATGAAATATTTAAAGTAGGGACACAAAATGAGTGGCTAGTACTCGAGTTCGTGGTTGGTTCTGTGGACATGTCGCTCTGAAGTATTTTTGCATTTGAGGGTCTCTTAAATGGCGTTTCTTGCACTTTGGGTGCACTTTGATTATACTTTCAAGGTTAAAAGACAACATTTTAACCCTACATTTTCTACTTTGTACGTTATTATTGGCAACATAGTTTAAGCGACATTGGTATTATTTTTATGTTTTTCCGCGTGTATCCTTATTATTACGTTTGCACAGATAAATGATTATGAAAGACAAGTAATTTTTTCGAGAAAACCACTAAAGGACTCAATAAAAAATTTCAGTTCGAAATCAAATAGTGGCACCGGCCTCCCATACCCCTTAGATTCGCCATTGTAAGGGCAAAAAGTGATGTAACCGTGCGTCTAGTTTCCCAATTATAAACAGCCCTATCTTTTTTTTTTGCGGTTTAGTGTAGCTTGTCCTTGAAAGCCCACTGGCTCGGGAAGAAGAAGTGGATTTTGATTAAGGACGGGAACTAACGCCGTGCCGAAGGAAGCTCTTGTCGATTTGGAGGGCTGCCAAGAACATTTGGGGGAGGGTTATGCCCCCCTGAAAAGTTTGAAAATCTAAGGTCTCTGAAATTTTCTTTCCAGCAATTTTCTTCAATCAAAAACTTATGAACTTTGCAAACTGGAATGTTAATTGTAATTTATTTCACAAACTAAAGGGGAGGCTTGTAACTATATAAGATCGATGATTTTGGATATTCTTTTGCTAGCTATTTTGCTGGGGTTTTTTGTTCTTTTTTACATTTCAAAAGTTTTTTTAAAATAGCTAAATGATTACCAATAAGCAAAAATAGCTTAAAAACGGGATTCGTGATAATACTTTACAGATGCATTGGATTGATATGAAAGTAGAAACCGTTATGAAACTTTTCTGTGTTGTTGATTACAACAGAAAAAAATATTTTTCCAAGAAATAAAATTTGATGTTGAAAATTTATCCTTATGCCATTAAAGTTATCTAATTTCATTTTTTCTAAATATATTCATTCCGATTTTTTGAGGGCAACACTTCTATTCTCTCACTTTTCAAGAAACTTTATCGAACTACCTTTATATTATCAAGAATATCTCAAGGATACTGAGCAATGTCGGTAAATATGAGCTCGGAAACCATTAACAGAAACAGGAAAGGAAACAGTTAAGTCTATTTTGTAGAATCTGATGGGAAAATTCATAGGAAATCTATTCAACTGATTAACTGTCATTGTACGTTTAGCATGTTATTTTGCATGGTTACCTCCAGACGATTTTATTCAATAAAAGTCCTCTAGCAGCCAATGGTTTTAAAAGTCATTTAACATAATATATCTAATCCAACCGAGTTTACTTCAATTTCTTAACTGAAGGAAATTTGATACAATTTTCAAGTATTTTAGTAAGCTAATCTTCATATAAACAAAGTCGTGGTTATAGTAGATAAGTAAACATAAGAAAAATACTGAGTTTTTTGATGCCAAGCTGTCTAGTTTAATCTGTTAAATATCGTTATTTAGCTATCGTAAACTGATCATACTACAACATTTTGTAATATTTCTCAAAAAATACCCCTCAAATCCTTCCATGCTCTATTTTCATGCCATCAGACTCCCTTAGTTTTGTTACTCATTGTCACAACATTTCTTTGTCTCTCACAAAAAGCTTTATATTGCCATAAGAGTGTCGAATTTATAGTAGATTAAGTAAAGGTTATATCTCGAGACAAGGTGTTTAACCCTCTCCTGTCCGAGGACTTGACGAGCAAAATCGTCTGGCGTTAGCCAGACTAAAATACTAAAGTCTCCACAGGTCACTGACGACCTATACGGACAGGAACACAGGACGAAAAGGGAAATTTATAGTGGCTTAATCAAACTTAAATTTGCTTCAATGTATTTGGGAACGCTTAAACCTAACTTAACATCGGCTTAAACGTGGTGTAAAGTGATCAGGCTTAAGTAGCATTTAAGCCAAGTTCAACCGAGTTTAAGCTAGCTTTAAATCAAGTTAAACATAGCTTAAGGATAGCTTTTCGTCCTGTGAAAAGAGTTAAGGAGTTAACCCTTCCTGTCCGAAGACTTTTTCCTTAAGTATCCATAGGTCACTGAGGACCTTTGCAGACAAGATGGAGTTAAGCGAGATATCAACCCGAGGACGAAACCCGAAAGTTGATATGTTGCTTGAACACCGAGTTCTAAAGTATATAACCGAATAATATCATCGTTTGGACGACTAATGAACGTTTTTCAAGCTCGTTATCTCAGAAAAACGGTTTCTGAGCCGTAGGCGGGAATCGAGCCCGCAACCTTCTGATGATCGGTGACTCTCTAACCATTGAGCTACCACGACTCAGATAGCTCAAGAGCGTCTCACCAGTCATTAGAAAGTTGCGGGTTCGATTCCCGTCTAGGGCTCAGACATCGTTTTTCTGAGATAACGAGCTTGACAAACGTTCATTAAGTAATATTATCGTTTGGTGAGGTTTAGGACAGAGTTTTCAGCAAAGGCGTGATATTGAAAAGGTTTGATGGAGTGGTCATTTAACGTTTTGATAGCGCTTACTTCTGTGTGTTATGTTTGAATTTTCTTCATTTTTTTATCTTGGGTAGTTTCAACCAAACAAAACTTAATGCCACTGAATTGAAAGTTATAATTAGGGTCTGATGGACTTTAATCTCGATAACGTCAGACTTTTAAGATATTTGGAGGTTAATATATACCTAAAAACCTCATCAATATATTAATGAGGTTGATTAGTTGGTTATCAACCTAGGCAGAGCAAAGGAAACTGAACCAACTATGATATAATACAGGGATGTATCCACAAAGTCTTCCTTTAGTGAGGCTTTACAGCAGTAATATGCCGGGAGGATAAATTGGAAGAACGATAAGTAGTTAAAACTCACGTTTGTGTATCAACATGAAATCGTTGGTGCATTAACATGAATTCTGAGGATTAGAATTCCTTATTCAATCACAACTACGCTTATCTTTCAAAAGACGCGTTCAAAAATTAATTGGTATCGCAAAACAATAGCATATAAAGATGAACTGACTAATTAATAACAACAGAAACGCCAATGACAACTGTGAAAACTCGCGAAAAATACGCAACATTTAACAAAAAATCTCCTGCCAATGGCATTCGCTACAAACGATAGAAGGATATAATAAGGCAAAACTGACAAATGCTGATCGATAATCCCAAAAGGATGATTAGAATTTAAAAGTAGTTTTAATACGAAGCATCGTTGACCATTATCAACAGTTTTTTATAAGCCAAATCTAGCTGGATGATTAACTTCTAAAAGCATGATCGCAAAGGGCCAATATTGTGCGGCATGTCGTTGCTTGCTTTTAAATGTGCATGCTCCTCAAGTTTCTAAATTCAGAAAAGTTTTCCGAGACCTTGAAGGGAATCGATGATGGGATTTTCTAACTATTAAGCTACACTGACACACATAGCAGAGAAAATAATTAATTCAATCGCATTTACTTACTTAATTACGAACCAGTACAGTGAGTAACCTTTTCTCGACCACACGAGGTTAATGGTTAGAGCATCTCATTGACTATCAGAAAGGTACGGCTAATGTTATCGTTAGGGCTAAGAAAGCATATCTGAGTTTAGAACCTTGCGAAGCATTTAAGTTCTAAGAAAATGCTTACTGGTTATTTACAATAGATCATCGGCTATGTTTTCGACTGTTAGTCAGCTCGTGTAACTTACTCTGGTCCATTCGTGGGTTAAGCATTTGTCGACAGAATTTCTTTCTCTATAAAAGCGACATGAAAATTTAGAACAAATTTTCGTCGGTGGTATTCTGTCTTTGCTGCAAAGAATATTTCTTTTCAGTACTTCTTGTATTAAAACTTTGCACAATTTTTAGAAAAAGTACTTTCAAAAGATTTAAAAAAAAAAAAATTAAGTGAATATATGAACAACTTCACAACGCAACCAGGTGAATGATCAGACATGGTTTCACGTTACACTGACTTGAAAAGTTTTAAACGTAGTTTACAAACTATCATTTAGACTGTTGAAACGTTGGGTCAAGAATGGTAATTTGTAAGCTACGTTCGAAACATTTTTACCCAGAATAGCCCAAAACCATGTCACATCAGGTAAATACAAATCCATTTTGATTGAATGGTTTAACTATTATTTTATACTGGCTTACGGCGGCAATTTTGCCCCCGAGGGAGATTTCCGGATTCGGACTTTAATTTCACGGACAATCAACTCGTCGCTAAGAAAGGTCAACATACTCACAGCTCCTCAGAGATTTAAGACTTCACTACGAAAATTTGTACTTAGCAAATGGGCATAAAATTGTATTTATATGGGTGTCATTATCAAGTCGTCAAATTAGGAAAAATTCCATATTTCTGTATATTCGTATACATATCGACCCTGTCAAACCTTTCCCTAGCGAAGAAATACGTGACTATTTTACTTCAGCTAATCCCAAACAATTCTATACGTCAAGGGTAAAACGCCTAAAAATTATCTTCTTAACTTTTTCCTACTATACATACTTTTACTCTGACCAATATCGGACGATATTACACTCCAAGGAGAAACTATATACTTGAGAAACTTGATAGGGAAATTTAATATACACTGCTTTGTTAACATTTGATTCCTGAACAATGGCACGCATACTTTTCCCTTGGTCACGCATCTCCTCCAAATGATTTTTAAGATATTGCATAATACTAATAGTGACAACAACTATACAGTTCGTAATTGTTTTGATAACGTTGATGTGGCGTTATATTGTTACGTCACTCAACAAAAAGTCTTATGTATTGCGGAAATGAAATATCATCGTTATGTCTTGAATCTATAATCCCTACCTGGAATACATTGGTTACTAAAATGAATTTTTCCTAGATATAGAATAGCAACGTAATAAGTCGGAATGCCTTTAACAACCATCTCATATACTTTCTTTCCATCACCATCATGAGGAGAATTGAAATCCTTATAGACATGCAGCAGGTCATTTTTTTTATTTTTATTATTATGATTTGGTGCATGAATGCTTATTTTATGTATTCTAACCAATGTAACTGCAACGTAAGCTCTCCTAACGCCAGCATGACTTAAGACTTGAGCAAGGTACATTATATACTCACTTCGGATTCATCACAAGGAGTTCTCGGATGAAATTTTTGGCCATCTCACTGACGTCATCAAAAAAATCATCATCTGTTTCAAAGTCCCATTCACCAGCACAAACATTGCTTATCGTCTCGCTATCATTTTCTCCCATAAAAGGTGACAAACCACTCAACCTAAAACGATAAAATATTTTGCTGAATAAGAACCCTGACCAGCCGATGATTGCAAAAAGTATAAAGCATAACATATTCCGGGGAATGTCGTGTTGAAAAATCATAATATTGGTTAATACGAGACAAAACTACTCTTAAAATTGAGATATTTTGACTTTGTTTCGAAGGTCATCATCAGACACAATTAATTTTCAATAGATCATTTTAAATTATTATTATATAATTGAAGATGTATATAAATAATTATTTTTGTTCAACAACAAGTCAACACCAAGCTTTTAAAAAACAATATAAATTTATAATAGACAAATTAAAGAGTTGGGTAAATTGTTCACGACTAAAATTATGAAGATGAGTAATGGTGGCAAAAAGTTGGTTAGTGATGATCTCAATCCTTTTTATCGAGTGGAATGTTAAATGTTAAAGGACTGAATTTTTAGTAAATCATTTAATTTAATAATTAAATAATTTAATAGTTAATAATTTTTAATTAAAGGACTGAATTTTTAAAGAAAAAAATGTTAAAGTACTGAATTTTTCAGTTCCTCCAAAACAACTGAACTACGTAGATTTTCTTGCTCCGTTTGAACTCCTTTATAGGATGATCAAAGATGATCTTATCTGCTCAAAATCTGATTTCGATAAGAACTTCGTCAAAACTAAACTGAAAAACGCTCCCACTTTCCGGCTATCGCAGTTCCTAACCATTGTCTTTTACATTCTCCGACGATGAATTCAAAATAATTAAACGACTGAAAGATGACAACAGCATTTTCATCTTAAAAGCAGATAAAGGTAATGGTATCGTCATCCTAGACCGAACAGCCTACCGAAACGAAATGGCCAATATACTTAACGACCCGAAAAAGTTTTCAGCGACTGATACCGATCCCGTGAAGCTCACAACCAAACGTGAATCTAAAGTCATAACTGTGTCATAACTAATAAACTTTTTAAAAAGCTAGCTCCTACCGTTTCTCGTCCGGGTATTTTATACGGACTACAGAAAGTGCACAAACTACGTCTACCCCTCAGACCTATTATTTCTTCAGTAGGTAGTCACTCGTTTAATATTGCTAAGTTTCTCGTTCTGATACTTCGTCCTATTTCTGTTAGTCCTTTTTCTATCTCTGATACGTTTTCATTTCTTCAAGATCTTTTTCGGCTTAATTTTAACACAAGTAATTTTGTTTTAGCAAGTTTTGATACAACCTCCGTCTTCACTACCATTCCACTCGATGAAACAATTGAGATCATCACTAACCAACTTTCTGCCATGCACCACTACTCAGTTTCATAATTTTAGTCGTGAACAGTATAAATTTAATCAAAAATAAAGTGTTTCAAACATAACGCTTCCGGCCACTAGTTGGTGTCTGAAGAAGGTGCAGTGGCCCGAAACGTTATGTTTGCAGCATTTTATTTTTGATTAAATTTATATAAATATATAAAAAATATATATAATCAAACATTCAATGTATAATTTTGCTGACCGATATGTAAAAACTAAGTTAAAGTTTAATACAACCCAAAAAAGTCTATAGTAAAGTTTTTGCAACACGATATAAAAATTAGAGCCCGGCTCACAGCGTCTGTGTCCTACAAGCTGACTGAATCTCGTGGTTACCTTCTGTTTTCGTAATCTTACCCGAGCCATACTAAGCAATCTATCCCATACTCTCAATTCTTGCGTCTTCGCCGCCTTTGCAGTGACGACCATGATTTTAACACTAAATCTATCAACCGCAGCTATCCGAATTATTTATTAGACACCGCCATCCAAAAAGCTTTCATTGTTGCACGTTCAGACACTCTTTCAACACCAGTGCGACAAAATTCCACTGACAAGGTTCCCTTAGTCCTAACATTTCCACATCATTTCACATGCAATTCTTCCAACATTATTTACTGCATGTCCTGTAGTAAATGTTGCAAACCCTACATCAGCGAAAATGGCCGACGTCTCTCGGACAGATTTGCTGAACATCTTCGCTCCGTAAAAAGCAATGATGTTGATAAATCCGTCTCACGGCATTTTAATAGCACTAACCATTCGTTTACTGATATGAAAATCTGTGCCATCTCACAAACCCCCGGGAGTAACGATAGCCGCCAAAGACAAGAAATACGTCCCATTTTCAAACTTGGAACCATTTATCCCTATGGAATCAATGAGCGCTTTTCTTTCATTTAATCTCTCACTAAGTTACTGTTTTTGTCTTGCAGGGGCAGATAAAAACTTTAGCTTGTGAGTTTTATTCTCCCAGATTTTTTTTATTTTAGTAATTATTTCAGTTTGTTTCATTCAACCTTTCAGAAGCTAATGATTTGTCTAGCAGGGGCGGATAAATACATTGGCTTGTATTTTTTTATTTTATAATGACATTAAAAGTTCCTTCTCACAAGTTAATGTTTTTTCCTAGCGTAAAAAGCATTGGCTTGTATCCCTCATTCCCCTGGGTTTTCTTTTGTTTTAAGTTCTGTCGCGTATTTCCATTCCCTTGAGGCCTCTGCTGGAATCCTCCCCCTTTTCTGTTAACTAACTGATCTACATTTTAAAATAGCAAATGACTATCCATCATTTACATCTCATTAGCTAGTTTGTTATCGATTTTTAAATTCGATTGCTCATCTTTTTGTTACATGGTTTCTTCTCAATATAAAAACATCGCCTATTTTTTTCCATTTTACGTTTCACTCGGACGAAGGGCCTTCGCTCGAAAAGTCAGTTTAAGCATTCTTTTAAGAATGTAAGAGCTACTGTCTGTAAAAATCGAGAATCGTCGGACAGTTGTGAAAAATTCGATTTCAATATACTTTGCCCAAAAGATCCTTTGGGTAAACTATTTTCGAAAATATGATTAAAAGGTTTGGCCGATTTTTATTTTTGGCGAAATCGCGAAAAGTTGAAATTCCCGTCCGAGGATATCTGGCGGCTTTGGAAATGGATCAAAAATGGGGCATATTTGATAACCGCTCACGACCGATTGAAACCCCGTTCGAAA
>JBAHVQ010196122.1:0-73614 GCA_036872915.1 Nanipora kamurai
GTTGCGCCTCTTGCAGCATGCCCCAGCGGCCATCAGCCGCATCAACTCCTGGCGCATAGTGCTGCGTGGGCACTAGCTGAGAGTTTTAAGGCGTGGATATGGTCTTCTCCGAGCCTGATCAGCAATTTGTCGCTTTTCAAAAAAACTTCAAGAGTTTTGTAGACCAGCCCCCCACCAACCCCAATATGCAAAAATTGAATAGGCAAAAATTGGTCGCCAAAACCTATCAGGCCTCAAACACCGATAGTATTTTGGCGGATACGCTGGAAAAGATACGACAATGTGCTGATGGGCGATCTCTTTGATGATCCAAAACACAGAGCGAATGCGGCACGTGCCTTGCTAGATACGCAGGGTAAATCAACCCTGTGGCACAAGTACACATAAAGCGTTGCGAGTCCTTTATGCATAACCCTCCCACCGGATTGGCGGGACGTTTTCCAACTCCAGAGTAGATAAAGCCGAACACCGCAGGGTATTCTGTTCAGAGTTTGCTTCTGCAAGGTCAAGTTTTGTGCAGACATGCCGATACAAAAGGGAGTTTTGTGTGTACGCTATTATTTTTGGAGCATTTTATGAAAAAAGTTTTGCTAGTTTGTCTTTTTGCCCTGTCCACTCTTGCTGTAATGGGGGTAAACTATTACCCACCAAGCGCACAACCATGGGTAAGAAAGGAGTTTGTCGTGAAATCTGACTGTGAACGAATTCCGTTTACCGGCGGGGTACGCAAACCCTCCCGGGCGTGGGTCAGTATTTACTCTGAGGGCAATCCATTCCATGCCGATGTTATCGACCGCAGCGGCAACATACTGCGGAGCACCTCTGGCAAACCTCGTAAAAAAGTGAAGTTTCGTTTTGTCCAAAAATCTGGCTACTCCCTGCGTATTTGTAAAATTGCCAGCGATAAATCTACCCTGACCCTGCGAGTGAGCAGTAATTGATCGCAAAATCTCAACAAGCGCTATGGAAGAAGATCCCAACGAAGAATCAGAAAAAGACGACTTTGTCGATCTCTACGCCAAAAGACCTCTTTTCAACAAGAACTCGAAAAAATTGAGCTCTGATGAACTAAAATCTCTTGGTGATGCCGCCATTCCCTACGGGCAAATCGAATATCTGCACGATTTGCGCATGGAGCTATCTGTCGAGTTTGGGCGGGCAAAAATTAAGCTCAAAGACATTTTGGTTATGAAGCCTGGTAGCATTTGTATGCTGGAGAGATTCTTGGGAGAGGCTGTAGATGTGATGATTGGCAAAAAATTTATGGCCAAAGGCGAGATAGTGATCGTCAACGAGCGCTATGGCATTCGTTTAAGCGAGATTATCCGGAGCGAATAGACGCACAAATACACACTATATCATAGCAGCAGAGCATATCTGCTGCTCAAAGAGCATTCCTGCTCTTAAAATTTTACCGCATTTGACAAGCTACAATACTTCGTATAGTTTTTTGGTAGTATACTCGCTGGGTGAGTATATCTTTAAGCCGTGCGCCCAGAACAGGCAATCTCTTGGGTTTTGAGGTGGTGTATTGGGTATACTGGGTTAAGGTTGCGTTGTTGCAAGGTAAAATCGACGAGAACATTATAGATTTCCAGAAAGTTATGTATTCGAAAATTCTAAAATCCGTATTGGCACTGTCTGTTGCAGTGACCATGGGTGCGTCTCTGGTCTCCGCCGAGAGCGTTAAAATTGCCATTGCCGGCCCCCACACCGGTCCTTTTGCCGCCTTTGGCGAGCAGTTGTGGCGCGGTAGCGTTATGGCAGCAAAAGACATCAATGCCGCAGGGGGTATCAGTGGCAAGAAAATAGTTTTGGTCAAGGCTGATGATGCTTGTGAGCCAAAACAAGCGGTAGCCGTGGCTAACCGATCTGTTGATCAAGATGAGGTCGTTGCCGTGGTTGGACACTTCTGCTCTTCATCGACAATTCCTGCCTCTGAGATTTATGATGAGGCTGGTATTTTGCAGATGACTCCGGCATCTACTAACCCACAGGTTACCGAAAGAGGCTTGCCTTATGTTTTCCGTATGTGTGGTCGTGATGATCAGCAGGGCATAGTGGCTGGAAACTTTTTGGTAAATCAACTCAAGGCAAAGCGCATTGCTGTTGTGCACGACAAAGATACCTATGGACAAGGTTTGGCAGATGCCACCAAGGCGCAAATGAACAAACTTGGCGTCACCGAAGTGCTGTATGAAGGTCTGACCAGAGGGGAGAAAGACTTTAACGCCCTGGTGACCAAAATTAAGGCTGCGAAGGTCGATGCGGTATACTTTGGCGGACTTCATGCCGAGGCAGGACCCCTCGTGCGCCAGATGCGTGAGCAGGGGCTTAAAGCCGCTTTTGTCTCTGGCGATGGTATTGTCTCTCAAGACTTCATCAAAGCCGCCGGTGGCAGCCAGTATACCGATGGTGTCTATATGACCTTCGGCAAAAACCCCCTCAAGATTCAGGCGGGTCAAGCTGTTATCAAGCAGTTTAGAGCGCAGGGCTATGAGCCAGAGGGCTACACCCTATACTCTTATGCCACCATGCAATCAGTAGCTAAAGCCTTGGCTGAGAGCAACTTTGATAGCGATGCTGCTGCTGAGTTCTTGAAAGGCAACAGCGTGGATACAGTGATTGGCAAAAAGTCTTGGGACAGCAAGGGTGACCTGCAGGTCTCTGACTATGTAATCTACCGCTGGAAGGGTAACGCTTACGCCGAAATGTAATGTTCTGCCGCTTGTAGCTGGCGAACCTTGCGGCAAGTGCTCTGTGCCTCTTCTTCTTTTTGGGGAGGAGGGGCACCTGTAGTGCTTGATACCTGCAATGAGCGGCTAGAACCAGCATCAAAGTGAGCAGAATACGAGGAGAGAATCTGCCTTGTTTTCTCTCTGGTATATGGGGTGCACCTTTCGATTTGAGCCACCCAATCTCTTTTTAGCTCGCATTCTGAGCATTCATTCTTTCGTAGTCGTATTGAATGGACTATAACATAGTAATTCAACAGCTTATCAATGGGCTGGTGCTCGGTTCCATTTACGGCTTGATTGCCATTGGATATACCATGGTGTATGGCATAGTGGGCATGATAAATTTTGCCCATGGCGATATATACATGGTCTCCGCTTACCTGACGGCAATCTGCATTGCCGTGATCACCGCTTTCGGTTTGTCTGTGGTGCCGCTCATTTTGCTGCTCACCCTATTTTTTACCATAGTCCTCACCGCATTTTACGGGTATGTGCTGGAGAAAATAGCCTACAAACCCCTGCGTAAGTCCACCAAACTTGCCCCGCTCATTTCTGCAATCGGCATGTCTTTGGTCTTGCAGAACTATGTACAACTCTCACAAGGGGCTAGCATTCAGGGTATTCCGACTTTAGTTGATGGTATAATACGCTTTGGCGATGATATTTCGGCCATTGCGCTGACCTATGTGCAGGTCATCATCATAGTCGTCTCGGCGGCGGGCATGCTCTCCCTCACCTATATTATCCAGAAAACAAAGCTGGGGCGTCAATGCCGCGCAACACAGCTTGATCGGGGTATGGCCAGCATACTCGGCATCAATACAGACAGGGTTATTTCCACCGTCTTTGTGATAGGAGCGGCGATGGCCGCCATAGCCGGCGTTTTGGTAACCCTAAATTACGGCACATTCGACTTTCATGTTGGTTTTGTTATCGGTATCAAAGCATTTACTGCGGCTGTGCTGGGAGGGATAGGCTCCCTACCGGGGGCTATGATCGGCGGCATAGTGCTGGGTATGTCTGAATCTTTGTTCTCCGGCTTTATCAACACAGATTATAAGGATGTGTTTGCCTTTGCCCTGCTTGTCTCGGTGATGATATTTCGACCCACGGGCATATTGGGTAAGCCTGAGGTGCAAAAAGTGTAGTGAGCCAAAAGTATACTCATGAATAGTCCTGTTAAACCCCTGAAAACTCTATTCAAAGAGGCGTTTGTCGTCGCCATTCTGGCATCGATCGTCTTTATCTCTGTCAACGGATTGGTGCTTGATGTGTGGAGTTTCAAAAGCGAGCTTCCCCGTGCGCTTACCCTGGTGGCGATAGTCCTTGGCTTCAAAATAGGCTTTGGCATTATGCCCCGCATACCCTATGCGGGCTCTAAGCTGGCCGATTTTTTCACCCAGAAAAACCTAGGGGTCATTATCGAGCGCCCCGAAGAGCGCAAGAATACGGGGCTGTGGGTGTGCCTCTTGTTGGGGGTGTGCGCTGTACTCCCCTTTTTCCTTTCCAAGTACCTGATCGGCATTCTGATCCAGTGTCTCATTTATGTGCTCCTGGGTTTGGGGTTGAACATAGTGGTGGGCTTGGCTGGGCTACTAGACCTTGGTTTTGTGGCGTTTTATGCTGTTGGCGCCTATTCACTGGGAATGCTACACACTTACTTGGGGCTTGGATTTTGGAGTGTATTGCCGATTGCCATCATTCTTTCTGGTATAGTGGGTGCGATCCTTGGGTTTCCCGTGCTCAAGATGCATGGCGACTACCTGGCAATAGTCACCCTGGGCTTTGGTGAGATTATCCGCTTGCTGCTCAATAATATGGTCGATATCACCGGAGGACCCAACGGCATGCGTGTCCCCGGAATTTCTTTTTTTGGGCTTATTTTCAAGCGCCGATCAAAAGATGGAACTACCTTCCACGAGTTTTTTGGGTTGCAGTACGACCGTGTGGACAAGGATATATTTATCTACCTGCTGCTGCTCATTTTTGTGGCGATTATTACTTTTATCTGCATCAAGCTCAAAAAAATGCCGATTGGTCGGGCTTGGGAGGCCTTGCGAGAAGATGAGATTGCCTGTAGGGCGATGGGCATAAATCACGTGAGCATCAAGCTGGCGGCCTTTACCATGGGCGCTATGATCGGCGGCATAGGAGGGGTATTTTTTGGTGGCTATCAGGGCTTTATCAACCCAACTTCGTTTACTTTTCTTGAATCAGCCCTGATCGTCTCTATAGTCGTCTTGGGGGGCTTGGGGTCTATTCCGGGGGTGATTATAGCGGCGGTAGTGCTGAATCTTTTACCCGAGTTGCTCCGCGAGTTTTCCAGCTACAGGATACTCATGTTTGGTATTGCTATGGTGGTGATGATGGTGTGGAGACCACGTGGACTGTTGCGCATTCGCAGGCCGGCGTTTTTGACCTCTACAAGCGCAGATACCAAAGATAAGGAGGCGGGCTAAAATGCGCGAGGATCAAATGCTCCTAGTCAAGGATTTGAAGATGCTTTTTGGCGGAATCGTTGCCCTGAATGATGTGAGTTTTGAAGTCAAAAAAAACTCGATCACCGCTCTGATCGGCCCGAATGGAGCCGGCAAGACCACGGTGTTCAACTGTATTACCGGGTTTTATCGCCCCACATCTGGTGCCATCTCCCTCAACTCTGGCAAGGGCACAGAGGGCGTGGTTGAGCTTGGCGCATTGCTTGGCAAAAATTGGGCACAAATACTGAGCAGCATAGGTGACCTGCCCTCATCTGTGTACTTCAAATTCTTTGGTGGGACACACCAGATCGTCAATCGGGGGATTGCCCGCACTTTTCAGAACATTCGTCTCTTTCGTGAGATGACGGTGTATGAAAATTTGCTGGTTGCCCAGCACGCCTCCTTAAATCGCAATATACTCTCTGGGGTATTGGGCACCCCTAGCTACCGAAAATCAGAAAAAAATGCGCTAGAAAAGGCCAATTTTTGGCTGGAAAAATTGGATTTAGCAGATGTTGGCAATCATTTGGCCGGATCCTTGCCCTATGGAAAGTCCCGCAAACTGGAAATTGTTCGTGCCATGTGCACCGATCCGAGACTAATTTGCCTTGATGAGCCCGCCGCAGGGCTGAATCCAACCGAAACGGCTGAGCTGAGTCGCTCTATTGAGATGCTGCGTGATGAGTTTAACATGACTGTGCTCCTCATAGAACACGACATGGGAATGGTGATGGATATATCCGATTATGTGGTGGTCTTGGATCACGGCGAACGCATTGCCATGGATAAACCAGCCGCCATTCGGGATAATCCGGCGGTAATCGAAGCCTACCTCGGCTCAGATGCCGCTGAAGCCACCGAAGAACTTGGGTAAAACTAGCTTTGCTCTTCTACACAAATGCAGAGATGAATGATCAAGCCAGTCCAATCGTGAAGCCCAACCCAATTTTGCAGCTTGACCGGATAAGTTCACGCTATGGTGCTATCCAGGCTTTGCATAGGGTAAGCCTTGAAGTACACGAAAAAGAAATTGTGACCCTGATTGGAGCCAATGGAGCCGGCAAATCTACCCTGTTGATGACCATTTACGGAGAGCCACGCGCCTTTGAGGGGAGCATACGCTTTAACGGCAGAGATATTACCCATCTCGCCAGCCATAACATTTTACCCCTGGGCATCTCTCTTTCTCCGGAGGGACGCCGTATTTTTTCTGGAATGAGCGTTGAGGAAAACCTGTTAATCGGTGCGGATATGTTTGGGGATCAATTCCTTGATGAAGATCGAGACAAGATGTTTAGGCTCTTTCCTATTTTGAAGAAACGCCGAAACCAGGTAGCCGGTACCCTTTCTGGTGGGGAGCAACAAATGCTATCCATCGGGCGCGCACTGATGAGCAGACCGCAGTTGCTCTTGCTTGATGAGCCGAGTCTTGGGCTGGCACCTCTGATAGTCAAGCAAATTTTTGAAATTCTGTACGATGTTTCACAGCTGGGAACCACAATTTTTCTGGTGGAGCAAAATGCCTATCACTCGCTCAAGCTGGCCGATCGGGCTTATGTTCTGGTGAATGGCACTGTGCATATGTCGGGAACAGGCGAGGAGCTGCTGCAAAACCCCGAGGTTAAAAATGCTTATCTCGGTGCGCACTAAAAACGCTGATGAGAGCAAAGGTACTGGTTGTTGACCGTGGATTCAAATACCACAATCTTGTCCGCGTATCGCCCCTCTCTTCCGCCTCTTCCACGTCTTGGGTTTACGCTGCTTGAAGTTTTGGTCGCTGTTGGTATTTTGTCTTTTCTGCTGGTTGCTCTGGTCAGTTCGCAGTCCCAAATGCTACAGATACTGCACCATACCGATAGAGTCTTACAGGCACAGCAGATAACACGCCAGGAGCTGGAGAAGGTATTACAAAACCCACAGCTCGCCTCCCCGGGTAAATCCACCGGAGGGTATGATGAAGACCACCCGCTACACGGCAGTCGATGGGAGCGCACGGTCACAGAGTCGACAATTTTTGAATTTCGGGTATACAAGGTGGAATATCGTATTATCTGGCGAGATATGCTGGCAGAAAAGTCGTACGAAGAATCCATTTACATTGCGCCAAATAAGCCAGGATAATGGGGGTGCAGAACAGGCAAAACACACAGCACGGACTAACCTTGCTCGAATTGATGCTGGCTATTGCCCTGTTGGTGGCTGTAGGTGCTGTGCTGGCTACCTCAATTTTTCAGACCAGTGCAACCGATGATCGCATACTAAGCCGCTTCAATGCCCGTATGCAAGAGCGTATCATAGAAAATTTGATCACCCGTGACCTGAGGGCTGCAATCTACTTGGCAGACTACGCTAAGTCTGGCTTGAAAAACAAGGACATTCAAGAAAAATTGGATTCGGGCATTCTGGGGATTGATGGAGTGGATTATGTGGAAACAGAAGCAGGAGAAACACAAAAGGTAGATACAGACCAGATCCATCTCCATGTGCATCTCTTCGCTGTCCAAACAGCCTTAGAATCCCGTTTAGAAGACCCAGAAGTGCATGAAATCAGCTATTTCTTGCAGAAAAGCGAGGAGAGTAAGGGCTTATTCAAGCTCTACCGTCGTGAGTCGTTTTATCTAGATGAAGGGTTTAGCGAGCAGGGTTTGCAAGATAGGGTAATCACGCTGCCGGGCAGCAAGGTGTCGCACACCCTACTCTCTGAGCGCATTACCGGCTTTAGCCTTGAGTATTTGAGTGATGAGGTCGATGCACAACCAGAGCAGTCCTGGTCATCGAAAAAAGCAAAGGCTGGCAAAGAGCTGCCTACAGGGGTTCAGGTGCGCATAGACCTAGTCAATGCAGATGGACGCCAGAGCTCAAAGCAATTTTTGGTACGGATTCGCCCGCCACTGGGGAACAATATTCTCTGGAAGTTTTAGTTATGCAGAGTTCTCATCATAATACAGAGAAAAAAGATCCACCTGTTTTTGGTATTCTTTTAGTGGTATCGGCACTGACCCATCTGATATTTTTTCTCATCTTCTCGGAGCATACACCCGAACCAGAGCCTTCACGCATAGATTACATCAGCGTTGATCTGGTCTCTGTTGCCCCCCCAGAGCGCAAGCCTCAACCAAAAACAGAGCGCAAGCCTCAACCACAAGTTGTGCCTCCCAAAAAACGGGTTACCACCCCAAAACCAGCGCAAAAAAAGGCAACACCAGCAGCACCAACAGCACCTGTCAAAAAGCCTCTGCCACCACAAGGTGTGCCAGCACCCAAAGCGAGCCTTGCCCCCCCCAAGCGCTCCACAGTCCAGCAGTATGGCAGTAGGGCACAGCCAGCAAGCACCTCTAGGCGCCCTAGTGTTGCCCAACAGGACAAAAGCATAGCGCGGGATATTTCTCTGCAGCCCCAAAAATTGCAACACTCAGAGACCAGCGGACTATTGGAAAATAAAATCTCAACGCAAGCGGCAACTGCGCAGCCGAGCCTCAAGAATTCAGGCGAAGATGTGCCGCCAGATTATACCGGCATATCGCAAATCAATGGAGCAGATCAGCCTTCGCCAGATGCCCTCTCCAAGCCCAGAGCACAGCCATCAGAGAACACAACAGAAAAAGATGCCACCGCACAAGCCGCAACCAAAAAGGCTAGAGCACAGACAGCGCATGTGCGTCTGCCGGCCGATCGCCGCCTGGTATACCGCCCCGAGGCACCAGTGCTCAAAATTGAGGATAATACATCGATACGCCTGCGTTTTCTGGTCAAGCCGAGCGGCGAGGTATTCGGTGTGGCACCAATGAAAAAAGGGAATTCAGAGCTGGAGAGAGTAGGCATATTGCTTCTAATGCGCTATAGGTTTGAGGAGATACCACAAAATCAAATTCAAGAGGGGCTGATCACCTTAACCATGATACAAGGAGAGCTGAGTGAGCAATAAAAGGGCACTTGCGATCGCGCTCTGCACCTATATCATTTTCCGTGGAAAACCTATGGGTTACACTAAATTTTTTGCAAAAATGCTTGTTATTGCCGGTCTGTTTGGTGCTATCGCCTGCGGCGGCTCACCAGAGATAAGACCGCACGAGAATGGCGAGGTAGAGGCTATGTCTCGCTATCTGATGAGCAATGATGTCTCTACCCTCAATCCAAGAGAAAGGCAAGAGCTAGCCGGTGATCTGACAGACAACCCTTGGCTCTGGAGAGAAACCAAAAGCTATCTGATTACCTCGCAAGCAGTGCGCACCGATGCAGAAAAAGAGATGGTGTCTAAAAATATTCCACTTGTTGAAACGGCTATTGCTGCAGAGGTAGAGAGAAGAGAGCAAGAGAGAGCAGCGGCGGCGGCTGCGAAGGTAGTCCCCGAGTACACTATCACCAAAACCAATACAGATGCGCTCATTAGCCTCCAGAGCACCAAAGCGGCCAATGAAGGGTTTCGCTTTGAAGAGCAGCCTAATAATCAGCGCATTGCCGACCTCAGTAGCCAAGTGCAGTTTGGTTTGGAGCATAGCGTCTCCATCAACCAGCAAAAAGGCGAGGTAGCTGTGAACCTCATGCTACAACAGCAGATCAACGCACTCTATGGCGTGGTGCTCAATGATATCTACCTGTACAGCGAAAAGACCCACAAGGGTGTGCTCATCGACCGGTTTGGTGGAGAAGAGCAGGACAGCAAGCATTTTTTTCGTCAGGTGCTAGAACGCAATACCATTTACCGAGTGCCCCTCATTTTCCGTTTTTCTGCGGGTCAGATACCCAAAAAAGAGCTCACCCTCAACTTCACCTTTGAAGATAAAAACTATGCCTTCAAGCGTTCTTTGAAGCCTTACCTCAAGGTGCTAGCTGAGAACACCCCATCCGCCACCGAGGATACGGTGACGGTTCGCTTTAATAGATGATAGGCCGGTCAGAGAAGAAGTTGTGGCTTTGGCGAGGCTTACGCATTACTCGGCCAAGGCGGTGTTCCCCACTTTTGTATACCGCTTGGAGTATGCGCCACAGAGAATGCCTGCTCTAGGTCGCTGATAATATCATCTATGTGTTCAATACCCACACAAAGGCGTAATGCCTCCGGAGCCACTCCGGCTTTGGCGAGTTCTTGTTCGTTCATTTGACTATGCGTGGTTGAGGCCGGGTGGCAGCAGAGGGTCTTAGTATCTCCGATATTGACCAGGCGCTTGATCATGGCTAGCGCATCAAAACAGGCAGCCGCTGCCTCTTTGCCGCCACGCAGTCCAAAAGTGAGCAGAGAAGACGGCTTCCCGCTACAATACTTTTGGGCCAGTGCGTATTGCTCGTCTTCGGGCAAACCAGCATAAGAGACCCATTCAACAGCTTCATGCTTTTGCAGGTATTGGGCCAGTTCCAGGGCATTTTGGCAATGGCGTTCCATACGCAAGGAGAGGGTTTCCACCCCCTGCAAGAGCAGGAAGGCACTTAAGGGAGAAAGAGCAGCACCTGTATTACGCAGGTCTACCGTCCGTGAGCGCGCTATGTAGGCTGCTGGACCGAACGCCTCGGAGAAGATCATATCATGGTAGGCTGGCTCGGGCTGGCTGAACACTGGGAAGCGTTCGGCGTGCTCGCCCCAGGGGAATTTCCCAGAATCCACAATAATGCCGCCCAGGGTTGTGCCATGGCCGCCAACAAATTTGGTGAGAGAATGCAGCACTATATCGGCACCATGCTCGATCGGACGGCAGAGAATGGGAGTAGCCACCGTATTATCCACAATTAGCGGCACACCATGGCTATGGGCTATGTCTGCTAGCGCGGCTATATCGGCGATTATCCCCGATGGATTGCCGATAGTCTCGCAATAGAGGGCTTTGGTGTTCTTGTCGATAAGAGCGGCCCAGTCCTCGGCTTTATTGCTCTTGGCAAAGCGTACCTCAATGCCCAAACGTGGAAAATTATGTTGGAATAGGGTATGCGTGCCCCCGTAGAGCTGTGGGGCACTGACTATGTTGTCGCCAGCGGCGGCTATGTTCAAGATGGCGTAGTTTACCGCCGCACTGCCAGAGGCGGTGGCCATGGCAGCAATGCCGCCCTCCAAGGCGGCTATCCTTTGTTCAAGAACATCCCATGTTGGGTTCATAATACGGGTATAGATGTTCCCCGGAGTGCTCAGGTTGAACAGGTTTGCGCCGTGCTCGGCACTATCAAACTCATAGGCTACTGTTTGATAGATTGGAGTTGCGCAAGATTTGGTGGTAGGATCGAGAGAGAATCCCTTGTGCAGACAGAGTGTTTCTGGTTTCATCGTGTATTTTATGGGAGTTAGGTGAGCAAAAATGCCGATTTTTGCCGGCATTTGGTGAATTCACGATAATTTTGTTCGATATAAAGAACATTGGATATTATATTTTTTTTGATGTCAAGCGTCCGGCAAAAAATATATCGCGCCCTTACCTCATCGGCATTTGTCATAAGAGATCAAATATTGTACCATAAGCAGAGGTGGTATTGTTTTTCGCCGAGGCAGTTTGTAAGCAATACTATTTTCGGTTTGTATCTATGCGGGGTGTGGCGCAGTCTGGCTAGCGCATCTGCTTTGGGAGCAGGGGGTCGGAGGTTCGAATCCTCTCACCCCGACATAGTGCAAGTGATCAGAGAGGAAAGTAGCATGAAGTGTTTGCGTCCGTAGCTCAGCTGGATAGAGCAACTGACTTCTAATCAGTAGGTCAGAGGTTCGAATCCTCTCGGGCGTGGTCTTCATGTTGAGCCAGTGTTAAAAATAGGAACACGGCGGACGTAGCTCAGTTGGCAGAGCGCTGGATTGTGGCTCCGGAGGTCGCGAGTTCAAACCTCGTCGTTCGCCCCATATTGCCTGTATGAGAAAGAGTTGCGCAGAGGTTTTGTTCTGCAAAGTTCTCTTTCAGAGCGGTGGATTTTTGCCAGTAGAGATAGGCGCCCGTAGCTCAGCTGGATAGAGCAGTGGACTTCGAATCCAAAGGTCGCAGGTTCGAATCCTGCCGGGCGTGCCATATGATTATAGAATTACCTGTGTATCTTTAGCGAGAGTGGCGGAATTGGTAGACGCGCTGGATTTAGGATCCAGTATCTTCGGATGTGTGGGTTCAAGTCCCACCTCTCGTAGTTAGAGTATCGCTCCATCTCCTAGTTCGCATAGTATCCAGATGCATGAAGTATTTCCGAGTGCCTCTATAGTGATGAATGCCTCTAGCCCTCATGACCATTTTTACTCAAAATAACGCACTCTTGTAATGGAAGTTTTCATCGAAGACTCTGGATTTCTCAAGAAAAAACTCAAAGTCACCGTTCCTGCGCAAACCGTCGATACGGCCTTTCGCAGGGAATATGCGCAACTGCAAAAAAAAGTGAAGATTAACGGCTTCCGCCCCGGGAAAGTGCCCATGAGTGTGCTCAGTAAGCGTTATGGGCAGCACCTCAGCAGAGACATTGGGCAGTCCTTGGTGCAAGAATATGCCAAAAAGGCAATCGATGAACAGGGTTTCAAGCTAGCAAAGCAGGCTGAAGTTTCGGTGGAAAAACAACCAGAGCAGAATAATGCTGGGTTTGACTTTGAATTAAACCTTATACTCCGCCCCGAGGTTGACCCCTTGCCGCCAGAAAAATTGCATCTTGTCGAGTTTAGCGGTGAACCCGAGGCAGCCGATGTTGAAAGGCGGGTTGAACACCTTTTAGATGAGGCAGTTCCTCTCAATCCTGTAGAGGAAGAAGGGGTAGCGAGTGCAGAGGATGTGGTGAGGGTAGATTATGTTGGTTTGCTTGATGGCATGCCTTTTGAAGGGTCAGAGCAAAAGGATTTTCGGTGCAGACTCTCTGAGAAGGACACCCTCTTTACCGAGATTAAAGATGCCCTGCTGGGCATGCGTGTTGGGGAGCAGAAGGTGGTGACCATAACCTATCCCGACGAGGAAAAATATGAGAAGTTGCAAAATAAGGCGGTTGAGTATTCGATCAGTATGAAGAGTATCCAACGCCCCGACAGTTCTGTTGCCTTGGATGAGGATTTTTACACAAAATCTTTCGGTGAGGCGATAAAAAATAGAGAAGATTTGAGCCAAGCAACACAGGATATGCTCTTGCGTGAAATGCAAAATGGGCACGAGCAAGAGCAGTTAGGGCAGCTGCGAGAGCAGATATCTGAGCAACTCGAGTTCGATTTGCCAGAGGAGATAGTCGAGGAACATTTGGAGCAAGCTCGCAAGCAACACAATAATCGTCCGCCGCAGAACGAGGGCGATACCGATCTTGCTCCGTTTGATGAGGAGGCAGAAAGGCATAATATCTGCAAAACATTGCGTTTTCAGTATTACATAAAATCCTTGCTCGACGCCGATGCGGATCTCTACCCCAAAGATGAAGAAATCCAGCAGAGGATAACCCAGTTTTGTGCCTTTTTGAAGATCGATCCGCAGCAGCTCTTTAGCTCCGAATACGGCAAAATTCTTTTTGATCGGGAGGTTGATCAGTTGGCCGAGCAGAAGGTTATGCTGTATGTTCTGCAGCAAGTTCGCAACACCAAGACCAGTATTCAGCACGATACATGAGCATACCTTACGTTATAGAGCAAACCCACCGGGGGGAGAGAACCTACGACATCTACTCTCGCCTGCTAAAAGACAGAATTGTGTTTTTGGGAGGAGAGATAGATTCCTACATTGCCAACAGCCTGGTCGCGCAGTTTTTGTTCTTAGAAGCCGATAATCCAGAAGGCGAGATAAATTTTTATATCAACTCACCGGGCGGCTCGGTTTCAGCTGGACTCGCATTGTATGATACCATGCAGTATATCAAACCAGATATACAAACTATTTGCCTTGGGCAGGCCTCAAGTATGGCCGCCATTCTTTTGGCTGCTGGTTCGCCAGGCAAGCGCGTTGCCCTGCAGCATTCATCGGTGCTCCTGCATCAACCTCTTGGGGGTATAGTAGGGCAGGCTGCAGATATACAGATACAAACAGAAGAAATTTTGCGAGTCAAGCGCGTACTAATCGATATAATACACAAACATACCTCAAAACCTAAAGAGCAGATTTTGACCGATACGGAAAGAGACTGCTATCTTAATAGCACTGAGGCGCTTGAATATGGATTGATTGATGCCATAATGGAAAACAGGTAACACAAAGACCTAAGACGAGCATGACAGAAGAAAAACGCCAGTGTTCTTTTTGTGGAAAACAGCAAAATGATGTTAAAAAGATCGTCGCTGGGCCAGAGGTTTGTATTTGCGATGAATGCATAGTCTTGTGCCACAACATTTTGGAGTCAAGTTCTGCTGAACAAGATGCGGCAGGCAAAGAAGCTGGCCAGGGCGATGAAATACCAAAAATCCTCAAGCCAAAAGAGCTCAAAGCCGTGCTTGACAAGTATGTTGTTGGACAAGATAGGGCAAAGAAGGTGCTCTCAGTGGCGGTGTACAACCACTACAAGAAAATTAATGCACAAGCATCGCCCAAATTTGGAGATGTTGAACTGCAAAAATCCAATGTTTTGCTGATCGGACCGACCGGAACAGGAAAAACACTCATCGCCGAAACTCTAGCGCGTACGCTTGATGTGCCCCTTGCTATAGCAGATGCTACAACCCTAACCGAGGCCGGCTATGTGGGGGAGGATGTGGAGAGTATACTGGTCAAGCTCCTTTCAGCAGCGGATAATGATCGCCACAAAGCCGAGCGTGGAATCATTTACATAGATGAAATAGATAAAATCACCAAAAAGAGTGAGAATGTGTCTATCACTCGAGATGTAAGCGGAGAGGGCGTGCAGCAATCTATGCTCAAGCTGATCGAGGGTACTATTGCCAATGTGCCCCCAAATGGCGGTCGCAAACACCCTCAACAGGACTTTGTACAAATAGACACCAAAAACATACTGTTCATTGTTGGCGGCGCTTTTGTTGGGCTTGATGAGCTGATCAAACAGAGGACGGGCAAAAAAATTATGGGCTTTGGATCAAAGCTAAGCGAAAATTCATACGTACAAGAGGATTGTTTTGAAGATGTTCAACCCGAAGATTTGCTCAAGTACGGTCTGATTCCTGAGTTTATTGGGAGACTGCCGGTGGTGACCACCCTAACTCCGCTGAGTAAAGACGACCTCATACGTGTTATGAGAGACCCGCAGAACGCCCTTCTCAAGCAGTATGAGGTCTTGATGGCGATGGACGGCGTCAAACTTAAATTCGATAAAGATGTCATAGAATATATGGCCGAGCAAGCCTTAGAGCGCAAAACAGGCGCGCGCGGGTTGCGAACCATAATAGAGGGTATAATGTCTGAAATTATGTACACTATACCATCGGTGGTGGGGGCTGATGAGATTTTGATTACCAAAGATGCGGTGCTCAATAACTCACAACCTGTCCTTAGCCTCATACAACAGGGTGAGGAGCAGGCAAAAAATACTGAAGAAAAAGCAAGCTAACACAAACAGAGGCTCTTTTTAGGCTGTTGCTAGTAGAGACAGATAGCAGGGACACAATGGTGGACTCATAAGATACCTTTTTTCGCTGCTTTGTCTGTTCACAACTCCTGGCATATCCATAACTCACGAGAGTAGGGCAGCACTTTTTATGGTGTTGATTTGCAACCTATGCTTATAATGAGTACAATAATAAGATAGATTTGTGATTCATGAGAGCTTGTGTACGAGCCGATACACTAAACGTTATACTTCATGGGAGTTATGGAGAACAGACCAACGAGAATTAAAAGACAAGATATCTTGCACGTGTTAGCGGCATGCATTCACATGTCTTTACAAGATGGCTACCTAGAAGAGACAGAAACGGATTTTCTGAATCAACTTATGGAAAAATGTCAGCTTGATATGCAGGAATATCAAGACACCATGGCTATTTCTAAGCATAGAATAGAAGATATTTGTGCCCCCATAGTTAATAATGTCATGGCCTCAGATATTTTGATGCGTTGTGCGGGTGTAATGAGCGGGATTGATGATTCCATAGATGAGCACGAGGAGAAATTTATACACCATTTAGCCGGCATCCTCAAAACAGAGCCTTTCAATGCAGGAAACCTGCGTTTGGATAGGCAAAAAGAAATAGTGTTCAATAAAATTGAACGCGCCCTAAAGACGATTCAATCCTTAGAAGCCAGAGCTCTGCGCCGGCGCTAACTGCATTTGTTTTCCCGAGCCGAGCACTCCCCCGGATAGGCGTTGAGCCGGATATGTGTTAAATTTGTCTGATGAGAAGCGCAATCAGTAAAGCACGCCAAGCTCTTATCCAAAAATGTTAGCCGATTACCTCTACGAGATATTTGGCTACCAAATTTTTCGCTCTGTTTTCTTTCGTGCCGGAATGGGCTACCTGACGACCTATTTTTTGGTAGTCAACCTTATGCCCTTTGTTATCCGTGACTTCCGCAAGTGGAACTTGTCCTCGGATCTCCTCACTAGTGATAGCACAGCCAGCACTAAATCGACCTCTTCTGCACCCAAGCCGGGTGCCACCCCCATACTGGGAGGGCTAGTGCTCGTGCCCGCTGCGGTTATATCACTCCTATTATGGGTTTGGATCAACCCCTATACCCTGTCTTTGATCGTTCTGCTCCTTGTTTTTGCGCTTGTTGGTTGCGCAGACGATGTGATGAAAATAATCAACAAGAAAAGGTTTTTAGCCCGGGGCAACAAGAGTGTTGGCAGTAAAGTTCAACAAAAATCCGACGGAATCAGCGGCAAGTTGCGTTTGGGTATAGAGTTTATCTGTGCAGCCGTCGTTTTTTTTGTGCTCATTTATACCATCGGTCTGATAGACGGCAAGTTGCAAGTGCCCATGGTTCCGATTAAAAATTGGCACCCCGAGCTGGACATCTATCTGTATTTTATATTGGCTGTGCTCATAGTGGTTGGTGGTGCCAATGCTGTCAACCTCACCGATGGTTTGGATTCATTAGTGACCATTCCCCTGCTCTCTTGCCTCATTTTTATTGCCGCTGCCGCTTATATAACCGGCGATTTTGAGTGGAGTCGCCGGCTCAAAATAGAGTTTCTTGGCAATGATCTGAAGGAAATTGCAGTATCATCGTTTATTCTGATGAGTACCTTGATCGCTTTTCTCAAATTCAACTGCCCTCCGGCTTCCATTTACATGGGAGATACTGGATCTTTGAGTTTCGGAGTGGCGGTGTGCGCCATGTTTATCTTTGCAAAGGTAGAGCTATTTTTACCGATAGTTGGTGGAATTTTTGTAATTTCTGCCACCAGTAGCATCATACAGCGTGTCTGGTTTCGTATGGCATTGCGCCTACGAGGGCGTGAATATGCAGAGGAGAATCGCTTTTTCTACAAGGCGCCCTATCACCATCATCGCCAAGCGGTCATGCTCTCTAGTGAAAAAAATGTGAATTCGGTGTATCAGCGATACCTGCAAAAGTTTATTCGCTTCTACAAAGTTCCCAATGTTGATAAGTATCTCTCCCAAGAGGCTATCAATAACAAGGTAATTTGGCACAACCATATCAAAACGATTTGGTTGTTGGTAATCGCTTTGGTTATCTATTTTAAGGTCCGCTAGGAACATATCATGATTGATATTGAAATTTTGCGTCGGGATAAACAGCGTTTGTTGCATTCTTTGAACTTGCGAGGAGCGAGTATTGATCTAGAACGTATCGAGTCGCTTGATACTGATATCCGCCGGGTCAAGTTTGCACTTGAAGGAAAGTTGAATATACGCAATACTACCAGCAAGCGTATAGGCAGCAAAGACTGTTCACCCGAGGAACGCTCAACCCTGGTGGCGACTATGCAGGGTATATCTGCAGAGATCAGCGAACTTGAAGAGCAAAAAAGAAAGTCTGAGCAAGAGCTCCGCACCCTTGTCCTTTACATTCCCAATATCCTTGATTCTGAGGTCCCCGCCGGAAAAGACGAAGCGGATAATGTGGTGATCAAAACCTGGGGTGCGCCAAAAGCCTATGACTTTCCTGTACAAACGCATCATGAATTGGCCGAAAAACTGGGCATAATGGATACACCCCGTGGCGTAAAACTCGCCCACAGCCGTTTTACTCTGCTCAAAGGCCAAGGCGCACGGCTAGAGCGCGCCCTAGCCAATTTTATGCTTGATGTACAAACAGGAGAACACGGTTATGCCGAATGCGCACCGCCCTACTTGGTGAATTCGGAAGTGATGGAAGGCACCGGTCAGCTCCCCAAGTTCAAAGAGGATATGTTCTCCATAACCGATAGCGACTTGTACCTCATACCCACCGCTGAGGTGCCCCTCACCAACATACACAGAAAAGAGATACTCGCAGAAGAGCAACTTCCGCTGCAAATGAGCGCACTGACCCCCTGTTTTCGGCAAGAAGCCGGGTCCTACGGCCGTGATACCAAAGGATACATACGCCAGCACCAGTTTCATAAAGTAGAGCTGGTCTGGGTTACACGCCCAGAAGATTCTGAGGCAGCGCATCAAAAACTGATAAGCCATGCGGAGTCTATACTGGAACGCTTAGATTTGCCCTATAGAAGAGTGCTGCTCTGTGCTGGTGATATAGGGTTTAGTGCTGCTAAGTGCTTTGATCTTGAGGTATGGTTGCCTGGTGAGGGCAAGTATCGAGAAATATCAAGCTGCTCAAATTGTCGAGACTTTCAGGCTCGCCGCATGCAGCTCAAATTTAAGTCTCGCTCTGCTGGCAAAAATATATTCGCCCATACCCTCAATGGCTCTGGTTTAGCGGTTGGGCGGACTTTGATCGCCGTACTTGAGAACTATCAACGGGCTGATGGTAGTATTGCCATACCCAAGGTTCTCCAGCAATACATGGGTGGCTTGACGGAGCTCGCCTGAGCATATAGGCTTGTAATTTGTGATGCAGGGATAGTTCACAAAATTATGGAGGGGTGGGTGAGTGGTTTATACCGGCGGTCTTGAAAACCGTTGTACGAAAGTACCGGGGGTTCGAATCCCTCCCCCTCTGTACACCACAGGGCATGTGTGCAGATGCCTTGTGCTTTGCTTATAGGCTATCCCAACTTGAGGAGAGGTGACTGAGTGGCCGAAAGTGGCAGATTGCTAATCTGTTGTACCTTGTATTGGGTACCCGGGGTTCGAATCCCCGTCTCTCCGCATATCCCTAATTCTACCGAAAAATAAGGCTTTGTAGCCAATTTGCAATGAACCAACAATGTACCAAGCCTTCTTGCTTGGCTGCATAATGTACCAAAAATGAAACAAGTCTGTAGTTTATAGGCTAGCTTGTCATTCTCTTCTGGAAAAATAGAAAACGCACTCGCCTCCCGCTGAATTTATGTAGGGTCAGGGTGCCAAATTTTCTAG
Organism: Nanipora kamurai; assembly: GCA_036872915.1. Classification (NCBI taxonomy): domain Eukaryota; kingdom Metazoa; phylum Cnidaria; class Anthozoa; order Scleralcyonacea; family Helioporidae; genus Nanipora; species Nanipora kamurai. The sequence continues at coordinate 19,509 of JBAHVQ010196122.1, forward strand.
GCCGGTCAAGGTATCCTGCAGGCTTTGGGTTTGTATTTTTTCTACATTTACGCTGATAAAGACCCCTGCATTGACTGGCAAATTGTGAAAAATAGGTGATCATAGAGCTATTGAGCCAGCAGTAGCGATATTCATTTTTCCCCCTGAACACAATGAAAGTAAACACGACCCAAACGCATGGGATTGCAGACGCCTTTACCGACAGCTCGACGGCATATCGACAATTCTGCAACAGGTTCGTTTTGGCGCGATTTAGAGACAAGCGTACCTCAAGGGGTGCATGGAAAAAGCTACTCTCAAAAATTAACCGTCTGCTGGAGCGAGAAGGATTGAAGATAGGCGATGGCGTGCCACGCTGTTGCCCCCTCGTCCCGCCGCCCCCACAAGACTTAGATGGCTCACTAGTATTCCGATATAGCGATGCGGCGTATATGAAAAAGGGAGAAAAGTTGTGCTATGGCTATGCGGCAACCCTCCTCACCGATGCCGATGGATTGGTCGAACATGTGGCGCTATCAGCAACGAACGCAAGCGAACACAAGGGTTTTGTGAAGAATGTAGCCGAGCATGCCCCCACCGGCTATGACAAGGGTGCTGATTCAAAGGCGAACAGAGCCGCTTGTGCCAGGCTAGGTATCAAAGATGGGATCATGCGCAAGAAGCCCAAAGGCAAAGCGTAGAATCCTTGGGAGAAGAAGAGAAACAAGCTGCGTTTTGTGGCAGAGCGAACTGTCGGCACACTCAAGCGAACCTACGGGCTATTCCGTGCAAAGTTAGTTGGACTGGAGAAAGTCGCCAGCATGGGCAAAGTTTATCGCCTATAACCTCAAACGAGCCTCAAACAGTCTTACTCCTAAGCTGTCCTATGCCTAACGCGAGTAGCAGTGTGCCCAGAGCACAGGAAAACACCCCAAAATGGGGCAATCAGAGGGAAATATCCCTCAAAAAATGCCTATTTTAGGCAAAATATCGCAAAAATTTAGGAAGATTGCAATTTTTACTCCCTCCAGCCAACTGATGCAGGGGTCTTATTATAGGAATGATATTTGCGGCATGAAAACTCGAATAAAGCTCCCGCAAAAAAAGATAAAATCACATTCCAATAATGCAGAATTCAACAGCAATTCATAAAAGGTTGAGCTGAAAACGCGTTATCTTCTGCTGGTCATCTACAGATAGGCTGATCTTGAGGTCAAAATCATCCCACTCATTTGCAAAGGGCTGCGCCCATTCAACCAGGGTGAGCCGCTCCCTGCTCTCCAGGCTTTCAAAATAGTCAATCTGGTGGAGTTTTTGCGCCGAATCAACCCGGTAGAGGTCAAAATGATCGACGATCAGGTGATCTGTTGTGTACTCTAAGCAGTATGAAAAAGTGGGGCTGGCTACCTGGTCTGTAAAGTCTGGGGTTATTGCGCTCAAGAGCGATCGGACAAAATGCGTTTTGCCGCTACCAACCGCCCCATCAAGGGCTATGTTGAGCCCCTGAAGTGTGCAGTTTTGGAGAATATATCTCACAAGCGGTTGTGCATCCTCAAAATAGATACTAGCTGCTCTCTTCATCTATTTGTGCTACCTCTGCTAAGTGCAGTGTATCCTTTCCCCATCTTTTCCAGAAATCTTTTTGTTGCACTTGAGTGGCGATGTTTTGATCGAGTCTTCTCACCACGGTTTCGAGCGCAGAGAGTACCTGTTTGCCGTTGGTATTGAAGCCGGCGGTGTTCAACAACTGTGCAAGGGTTGACCTCTGCCGCAGTGCATGTCGGATAAGCCTTGGGTTATCGGGGATATTCCCCAAGAGGTGTATTTTCCATGGCTTGTTGATGTTTTTTTTAATTTGCGTGAGGGCTTGGTAGATGTATATGGCTTTTTGTTGGCTGGCTTGGTTGGCGATGAGTTTGAAATGAGAGCATTCAAATTTTTCCCACATGGCTTTCATAGTGGCAAAACAATCCATGATTGAGGTGAGCTCTGGGGTGACCACAAAGACCATGTGATCAGCTGTTGCGTTAAAACGCAGGATATTCGATGAGATGCCGGCACCAGTGTCTATCAAGAGGTAGTCATATTCACGGCTTAATTCTGCAAGTTCATTGAGTATGATAGTTTGTTCAGCATCACCAAGAGCCGTCAAATCTTCAAGCCCAGAGGAGCTGGCGAGCAAATCAACTCCATCTATACTTGTTTTCGCGACTACATCTCTTGCTTTTAGGTTGTTTTTAACAATATCTGCCAGCTTGAGGCGGGTTTTGATGCCGAGCATGAGATCTACATTAGCCAGACCCAAGTCTGCATCGCAAATCAACACCTTTTTGCCAATTCTGGCGAGTTCATCGGCTATATTGATGGTGAGCGTGGTTTTGCCCACCCCGCCCTTGCCGCTGGTGATGCTAATGGTATGAGTGGGGCGTACCTCGGATTGAGAAAAATTTTCGAAGGTATCTTTCAGAGAGTGCGCTTGGTCTTCCAAAGTAGTTTTCCGTGTAATACGATTCTAAATTATGACGGTTATAATACACAATACCATCAGCCAGTCAATCAAGTGTGTGTTCAACCAAATTGAATTGAGCCGACCTCTTTTTACGATGGGTTGTGCCTGCTCAGGAGCCTTTGTGCGTGATTAGTCGATAATCATCCATAGCCATCCATCATGCCATGATCGGGTTGAGTTTGCGGTACGCCGGATCCTGTTCCGCAAGAACTGCAGTTCTTGGCGGCTAAAACCATTTATCTATGGGCGTAGATCGCTCTACACCTCCTGCACCCTACCCGATCACTAGGCGAGTCACCATGGTCGCGATCTTATTTGGGCTTGCTTCAGGCGGGGCTTGTCCTGCCAAGCGTGTTGCCACGCTTGCGGTGGGCTCTTACCAGAAGTGCTGCCGCACTATCCACCTTTTCACCCTTACCTGTGCCCTGCGGCCATCGGCGGTATGTTTTCTGTGACGCTTTCCTGAGAATCGCTTCTACCGGGTGTTATCCGGCGCCCTACTCTGCGAAGTCCGGACGTTCCTCTCGCCACACGTCTTTCAGAATAGCGAGCGATTTTATCGCAAACTCTTTCAGTATTGTACCATGTTTACATAAAAAAAAATAGCTCACGCTCTTGAAAGGCGGGTTGTGCCAGCAGCACGCTCATGTGGCGGGCGCAGCGAATGGGCATTAGAGTCTGACTATATGAAGCTACAATGGAACAATACAAAGCAAATACGAGTATAGTCGGGAGGGATCGATATTGTGAAGATTATGTGTGGTGTTAGCCTCTATAAACTACGGGCGCTCCCTAGAAAAAATACCCTACCCCTATGTATGATACGGTCTCCTGCGGAGGCGTCAGGGTAGTGGCGGACTCCTCAAAGTAATGGCGTTCTGCAAGAGAGGCGGAGAACATAAGATTACGCGAGGGATAATAGGCAATATCAAAGGAGCCAGCGTATACTCCGCTGTAATCTGTACCGCTGTTAGCCTCTGATGTTATGCGGTACAAGCGGCGAGCCGCAACAGTAAATTTGAGCTGATCGCCAAAACTTTGGAGGTATCGGGCGCTAGCGCCAATTGAGAGGTGTTGACCAGGGCCCAGTTCATGAGAGGCAATCGCTTCGGAGGCGAGCATAAGGCTTAATGCGCCAGGACCCAGCGCGTAGGTATACCCGAGATCGCCGACAATTTGCCCAGCGGTGCAGTCGGCACATAGGTTAAAATAGCCTGTGTGCAAAACGGCATTCAGTGTAAAAGAGAGGGGTTTGTATACCGGATCAATCGGGGGCAAGACGGTGGTTTGGATCAATGATAGGCGCTTGAGGTACAAGGGGTGGTGTTGGCGCTCTGTTATTTCCGGTGCTAGGGCATAGTTGAGTTCAAATTCAAAAAATATTATTTCAGAGTGTGCCAGCATACCACGATCCCTATCCATCAAGCCGTGCAGTGAAGGGCGATATTTCAGGGATATGGCATCAGAGATCGCCGAAGAGCCTCTATACTGTAGAGTTGTTAGGCTGGATTCATGGCTCTCTTCGGGCGGGAATAATCTATCTTGAGGGGTGAGTGGGTAGTCATCGGGGGTAGATACCTTGATTTTGCTGCGCAGACTCAGTATTTTCTTACGCAAAAGAGGTGTGCTAGAATCTCCCTCTATTAAAAAAGAGTCGTGCAATATGTCCAAGATGAGAGCACGGTTTTTTGGCGATAATTCTGCAAACTCTGGCGTAAAGACTTTATTTTTATCGTCCAAGGCGCGGCTAAGCCATGCCTGACCAGCCTGATCTAAAGAGGCGTAATGGCGCAGCGCTTTTTGGTGGCGTGAGAGGCGTATCTCGGGAGGATCGAGTAAATCTTCATCGAGGAGGGCTCGTATGGTGTCGGTAGGTATGGCAAACCACTTGAATTTTTGGCGTAATTGGAGCTCTGGGCGGGCCACATCTAGCAACCCCATGAGGTGGTAGGAACAGTTTTCTCTAAAATAGTAGTAGGGGAGGGTCACAAAACGCAATTCCCAGAGGTGCGCCATCATTCGCTGTCGCTCCTCACTAGTCAGGCGGATCCTGTATTCCCAAATCTCCCTCAATTCGGCTTCGCTGTATTCTTGTATCTTGGAGTAGTATGGAATAAGCGTATACGCGCCGTCATACCCCCCAAATACCCCCAAAAACGAATATATCGCCACATTGGTTGTGCTGAGATCAACCTTTGCGGCATAATTGACGGCATAGTTGAAGAGGCGCCCTTTTTTTACTCTTCCGCGTTGTGCTATGCGAAAAAAGGTGTGCCCAAACATAGTGGCAGCCGAGTAGATCGACTGTCCAGGATAGTTCAGGTATACCTCGGCAATATCCAGATCGCTGGTCCATTTTTGGTAATGTGGGCAGGGTATTGGCTCGGTATCGCTTGCCTTGATGTTTAGCGTATCACGCAGCCACTCCCAGCGTGCTGGGAAACGGCAGCGTGGGTGCAAGCCAAAGGGGCCTACTCGATCGCTTGGGGCAAACAAGGCCGCAAGACTAGCCAGTAGCTCTGCTGCTGGGTCGACACGTCCTCGGGGGGAGTAAAAAAAATTTGGATCGTCTGATTCGCTTTGAAACCCTTGAAAATAGGGCTGATAGTGCAACAGGGCATGCCAAGCAAGCCTTTCGTGCAAGGTCAGATCGAGTGCTAAGTTTTGATAGTCGGCAAGGGTACGAGAGCTTGCCGGGCGAGGCGAGAGGAACGCAAAGAGTAGGCTTGCTATGAAAAAAGCCGCATAGCACCGCTTCAGGTCCATCACACTAATGCTCGGGTGTACCAGGGGATTGGGGTAAGTTGGGCTTGGTATGCACGAGCAACCTGTTGTTTGTGTGCTGGGCGTGGGGACGCATTTAAATAAAGCGGTATCGACTGCCCCCACACCCCAAGATTACCTCGCTTACTTGACGCAGGCTAGTGTTTTTTGGTTGCTGGCAAGGACTTGACGAGTATTGGCAACAACCGTGCGCGCATCTTCACTGTTGAAGACACGGTCATGATTAGTGTTAACTATCTCGACGAAAGCCTGCTCAGATTCTGCTGAGGGGCAGCCCATCAACACAGCATAGGTCGACAAATATTCACCAGCACCACGGCTTGAGTTTTGTTCCAAGGCGTCCATATTATCGGCCACAAACACCTCGCTCTCTTTCTCTTGCAACACAACATCGCTTGAACTACACCCAGAGGTGCCGGAGGTGATTCCAAAGGTTTGGCTTGCTGAGGTGCCGTTAGTAGTCACAGCAGATACGTTGGCAAATGCCCCACTGCTCCCTGCCCAAACTTGGCTTCCCAGCCCGCAGCCCGAGGCATTACCGGCAAAAACACTTGCCGTTGGTATAATGATAGCAATGGCTACCATGCATAAAAATTTATTCATAATTGGCTCTTTTCCAAGGTGATTATGTATTATCCGTTGAAGCGGAGGGTTGATTGTCCTATTTGATGCACGCTAGAGTTTTTTGATTGCTTGCCAAGAGTGCATGAGTGTTTTCGAGAACTGCGGTTGGATCTTGACTCGCAAAGACAGCATCATGGTTGTCGCTGACTACCTCGAGGAAAGCCTGCTCAGATTCTGCTGAGGAGCAGCCCATCAACACCGCATAGGTCGACAGATATTCACCAGCACCACGGCTTGAGTTTTGCTCTAAGGCTTCCATGTTATCAGCGACAAATACCTCGCTCTCTTTCTCTTGCAACACTACATCGCTTGCGCTACACCCAGAGGTACCGGAGGTGATTCCAAAGGTATGGCTTCCTGAGGTGCTGTTAGTAGTCACAGCAAATAAGTTGGCAAATAGCCCACTGCTCCCTGCCCAAACTTGGCTTCCCAGTCCGCAACCTGAGCTAGTACCGGCAAAAACACTCGCTACCGGAAGAGCAATAGCAAGGGCTACAATAGATATAAATTTTTTCATGATAGGTCCTTTCTCAAAATATGCTTGCTTAAAATAGGGTACTGTTAGATTAAAAATGAAGTGCAATTCTTATGTGATTACATCGAAAAAAGAACTACAAGTCTAATTATATCACCTCAATTCGATTTATGCAATTATCCAAAGGATCAGACACCGTTAAAAATGGCTTGTTCAGAGGCGTTCAAAGAAAGCGTTACAATGATTGCGGTTATCACTATACCAAAGCGTTCAGAGGGCAAATATCTCTGGATACAAAAAGGAAGGCTCTTGAGTTGGATTTAGAGCGGCTTGGGTTTAGATCGATTGGTCGTTTTCTGGGTTGCTCTCATGTTGCGGTGTATAACTGAATTCGAAATTTCGGGGCACAGTTATGAGCAAAAATTGAATCCTCATCGCCTGAGGAGGTCATGACTGAGTATTGGTTGCCGTATCGGCACATAATTCCAGACAATATTCATATTCGCTCAAAAGCTAAACCTACACAGTCGAGGGATTTAATGCTCTGTTGCGATATTTTTTTGGCAAGACTGAGGCGCAAAGGCAAATGCTACAGCAACTCGCTTAAAGCCCTAAAACATTCTGTCCTCATTATTGATGGCAAAACGAAATAATCGGCTATTATTCCTACATTAAGAATACCTAAATCAGTACCAGCTTTGTCTCCACTCACACGGCGAGAGTGGAGTGCAATCGCAACTGCTCGTTGTTCATTATCAGCATGTGAGATGTCTACACAGCTGGCAGATTAGTATTACGTCGTAGCTGCATCCTTAGCGGCTTGTTTTTTGACTTTGGCTAAGGCTTTGACAGCTTTTTCCTTGGTCGCGCTTAAAGAGCTGAGGTGTGTAGTGATCTTATCATTCATCTGCTCTATGCGCTCTCCGTTGAGCAACAGTGCGTTTTCACGGGTTTCCAGTTGTCCTAGGCGGTTTGCCTCTTCGGAGATGATCATCTTCAGGTTACCCATGCGGACAGTGGCTGCGTTCAGGCGCAATTCCAGCTTGGTTCGTTGCCTTTCCAGCCAAATCAACTTTTCTTTGGTCTTGACTATATCGCGCTCTATATTTTGTATCACGCGTACAAGATTGCCCTTATTTAGCCCCAAATGGTATACTTGAAAATGGTTGTAGACCTGGCGGTCATAGTTTGGTGTAGTGGACTGCAGATTTCTTTGAAAGTCTTCAATGTAGTAGCCACAATCGGCCATGAGGGTGGTGTCTTCTTTGTATTGCAGTTCGGTTTGCAAGGCCTCTTTGTATCGCTCTCTGGTACTCTCCAAAGTTTCCTCGGCGTAAGCTTTTACCCCCTCAAAGTGTGCAATTTGGGTTTTGATCTCAGATATACTGCCCTCAAGTCTCTCCAAGCAATTTTCTTGCTTTTGAAAAGCAGTTAAAAACCCTTCGTACTTGATGATCCGTATTTTTATGGTGTGATCACCTTCATACACATTGGGCATATGACCATTGAGCCAATCATTGGTCGGTCGAGAAGCAGAATAGACACTACTGACGGTGCCTTCGGTGATTTTTTCGTCAAAATGTATCGACGCTCTGTGCCCTTCTGTCGTCATATCAATACCTCGCAATTAAAAAGTCTAAATAACAAAAATCCGCCCAAGATAGACGAAAATAATATACATGCCGATTTTTGGCCTATACAGGCCCTAGTACCCAAATATCTTTTTAGATAATCAGATTCTCTCAGGTTTGTCAAATTTTGTGTCCATAAAAATGAAAAACTGATGTCTACCTAGGATAGTCTCTGCAAGACAAGTTGCTCGAGTTTTTGTTGATCCGCAATAAATCCCCGTATACCCTCAGCTAATTTTTCAGTAGCCATGGCACTGCCATTGAGTGCCATACGAAACTCTGGTTCTCCACCGGAAAAAGTGGCTATATCAGCAGCACTTGCTCCATCGGCCGATAAACGGGGGAGCACTGCTGTATCCATCAGCGAGAGTTGCTCGAGCAGTGCGGGGCTGATAGTTAGCTTGTCGCATCCAGCGAGAGCGCATACCTGCTCTACAGTACGAAAACTTGCTCCCATGATAATAGTTTTGTGATCGTGCTTGCGAAGGTAGGTATAGATGTTTCGAACTAGCGAGACTCCTGGGTCTGTATAGCTGGGATCCTCATCATTGGCGTATGGCTTTTGGTTGGGTTGCCCGCTCTTCTGCGCATTATGCGCTTGTTTTTTGTGCCAATCGAACACACGTCCGACGAAAGGGGAGATTAAAAATACCCCCAACTGCGCCCCTACGACCGCTTGCACCAGATCAAAAATAAGCGTGAGATTGCACTTGATGCCTTGTTTCTCTAGTGCTGCAGCTGCTTGTATGCCCTCCCAAGTTGCCGCAATTTTTATCAAAATCCGCGATGAGTCAGCACCATTGTTTTCATACAACTCAATGATTCTCTTCGCTCTAGAGATGGTCTCAGCTACATTAAATGACAAGCGGGCATCAACCTCTGTTGATACAAAACCAGGGACTATTTCAAGTATTTTCATCCCAAAGGCCACTGCAAGCTCATCTGTCGCCAATTGCAATTTTTGCAATTTTTCTTGCCGAGAGGCATTCTTGCTGTTCACCCTCGCCAAAACTGAATCAACCAGATCGCTGTACTCCGGCAGAGAGCAAGACTGGAGCAGTAGCGTTGGATTCGTGGTGGCATCAGAGGGGCGATACTTTTGCAGAGAGATAAAGTCTCCTGTGTCGGCGACAACTTCGGTAAACTCCCGCAACTGCTCTAATGAATTGGCTGTAGCACGCATACCAGAGCTTAGGTGTTCTATTTGGAGTAGTGTTCCACTATGAGCTGCTCATCAATGATGACAGGAATTTCTTCACGCTCGGGAATGCGTACAAACTCTATCTTCAGCTCTTTTTTGTCCAGGTTGATCCAGCTTGGCAGGCTACGCCACTCATTCTCCTCCAGGTAGCGCTTGGCCATGGCTTGGGAGCCCGGCTTGGCGCGCAGGGTGATGGTATCCCCCGGCGTTACCAGAAAAGATGGTATGTTTACCTTTTTTCCGTTAACCAGCAGGTGTGCATGGGAGACCAGTTGCCTCGCTTGTGCTCGGCTTACCGCCATTCCGCAACGGAAGGCGACATTGTCTAGCCGACGCTCAAGCATTTGCAAAAGGTTTATACCCGTTGCTCCTTTTTTACGAGAAGACTTTTCGTAATACCGGCGAAACTGTTTTTCTGTCATGCCATAGGTGAACTTTAGCTTTTGCTTTTCCTGGAGCTGCCTCCCGAATTCTGAGAACTTAGACCTACGCCGCTTCCCGTGTTGTCCAGGGGGAGAAGGGCGATTCTCCAGTATTCTATCGTATTTTGGGTTCTCAAATATATTGATGCCAAAACGACGGACTATCTTTGCTTTTGGGCCTCTAAATGCTTTCATACCACAATTTATAAATCTTAAGGAAGGAGCAAGAAAGCTATTACCAAGGCATAGATAACCAGAGATTCTATCAGTGCTAGCCCAAGAATAAAAGGCGTAAAAATTTTATCTGCAGCACCTGGGTTGCGAGAGATGCCCTCTAGGGCTGCTTGGCTGGCTTTTCCCTGACCCAAAGCACCGCCCAGAGCTGCCAAGCCTATGGCTAAACCGGCTCCCAGAGCCTTGCCGATATTCATGTATGAATCAACAGCTCCAGCCTCCTGAGCAAAAACGCCGGGCACGACAAAAACGAAAAATAAAGCAAAGAAAGAAATAATTTTTTTCATGATTTCCTCAACAGAAATGAAATGAAATGAACACAATCTACACACCTAGTGGGCGTGCTCCGAAGCCCCCGACATGTACACCAGAGACAAAAGCAAAAAAACAAAAGACTGAATCAAAGAAACAAATACGCCCAAGCCCAAAAAGGGTACCGGCAACATCACGGGGAGCAGCCCAAAAAATATAGTGAGGACTTTATGATCTCCAGTCATGTTCCCAAATAATCGCAAGGCCAAAGAAAAGGGCCGTACGATATGACTGATAAGCTCTATTGGCAAGAGCAGCCAAGATAGCCACCATACAGGACCGGTAAAGTGTTGGATATAGGCTGCTTTATGCGTTTTGATGCCGATTCCGTGGTACACCACGAATACGATGATCCCCAACACTATGGTCACGCTAAATTTGTCTGTAGGCGGATTAAAGCCGGGGACTACTCCTAAAAGGTTGTTTGTCAGTATGAATAAAAACAAACCCCCCAACAGCGGGAACAAAGCGTTTGTCCGCTCGCCCAGAAAGCCCTTCACAAAGTTATACAATATGCTGACCACTGCCTCGAAAAAGCTAGCGAAGCCCAACTGATCAGAGGCGGGCACAAAGCCTTTCCTGTATTTTCTGCCGGCAAACCAAGCCAGGACAATCAGGAGTATGGCAGCAAAGGTCAGATCTATAGCCGGATGAGGGTCTATACCGTAGCTCACCATCTCTGCTTCCACATCAGGAAGGAGCCCGCCCCAGGTAAAAGAATTTTTAGCAGCCATGTTCGTAAATTATTGTGCCCAAAAATACAGATACAGCGCATACAGCAAGGCCGTTAAAAAAAGAGCAGAGGCGCCGTACACAAATCCAAGAGCGTCAACCTCGTACACCCTAATCGCTACCCAAATAGCGATGAGAGATGCTGTTATCTTGGTGAAATATACTACTGCCAACAACACCTTGGAGTGTTTTTGAAAAAACGCACGCTTAAAAATGGTTTGCGAGGCAAATAGGTTGTACGCTACAATTCCCAATCCTAGCAGGGTGGCGTATACTGTGTCAATGCGCGCCAGCCAAAATACCGCAAGGAAAATAAGTATGCAAGATAGAAAGAATATGCCATTGAGCACCTGTAATTTTTTTTGCCGTATTTTTTGCTGTGCTGCAAGTCCATCTCGTATTTCTTGGCTCATGGCTGCTCATCGGATTTCAGTTTTTTTGCCATTCTCCAAAATGCTCGCATACCGGCGATAAGACCGCAAATGAGCCAAAATATGAAAAAATAAGGGCGTGTTCCCAACCAGCGATCCAGCCAGATGCCGATCAGGGCACCAACTACTACACTTGCGCCGAATTCAATGCCCACTGCGGCGGCGGGCATAACTTTTTTGACAGTTTTTGGATCAAGCTTCAGCATAGGCGCACTCTTCAAAAACCTGTGCAAAGGCCCTACAGGTCTGCTCAATATCTTCTTCTGAGTGGGCAGATGAGAGGAAGTTAGCCTCAAATGCAGAAGGAGCCAGGTACACTCCTTTTGCAAGGAGCGCACGAAAAATTCTGGGGAAGCGTTGGGTATCTGCAGCGCAGACCTCGCCAAAGTTCTGCGGCACTTTTGAGCGAAAAAATAATCCAAACATACCGCCGACCGCATTGGTGCTGAGGGGAATGGCAAAGCGATCGGCAAGCTCTTGTATGCGGCTGGTCAACAGATGGCTTTTCCGCCCGAGCTCAGCGTAGGGGTCTTCTTCCCGCAAGATTTGCAAGGTGCTCAGCCCGGCAGCCACCGATACCGGATTTCCAGAGAGGGTGCCGGCTTGGTAGACGCTGCCCAGCGGTGCCATGTGCGACATAATCTCTCTGCTGCCCCCGAAGCATGCCAGCGGCATACCTCCACCCACAATTTTGCCGTAGAGCGCCAAGTCCGGCTGCACATGAAATATCTCTTGTGCCCCGCCCCGAGCCACCCGAAATCCGCTCATCACCTCATCGAAGATGAGCAGAATGCCCTCACGGTCGCACAAACTCCGCAGGTCAGCCAAAAAAGAGCCATGGGGCAAGAGCATCCCCATGTTTCCGGGGATCGGCTCTATGATGATCGCCGCCACCTCGCCGTGGTTTTGATCCACAGCATCCTGCACACTCCTGAGATCGTTGAATTCGGCCAACAGGGTATTGCGGGTAAAATCGGCGGGTACGCCTGCGGAGTCTGGCAGGCTAAAGGTACTCACGCCCGAGCCAGCCTTAGCCAGCAGGTAGTCGGCATGCCCATGATAACACCCGGAAAACTTGATGATCTTATCTTTACCGGTGTAGGCACGGGCCAGACGGATCACGCTCATGGCTGCTTCTGTGCCCGAGCTGACCAAACGCAGCATCTCCATACCGGTCATCTCAGAGATGATCTCTGCCAACTCTGTTTCGGCGTGGGTTGGGGCGCCGAAGGAAAGCCCAGATTCTGCGGCTGTTTGCACAGCACCGATCACCGCCGGATGGGCGTGCCCGAGAATCATAGGTCCCCAAGAGCCAACATAGTCTATGAAGCTATTGCCGTCCATATCAGTGATGCGGCTACCGCTAGCTGCCCTGATAAACAAGGGCGACATACCCACTGCACGGAACGACCGCACAGGGCTATTCACTCCCCCGGGGAGTTTCTGGCAGGCGCGCTCAAAGCATTGTTTAGAGAGGGTATTTTTCATAAACGAGAGGAGTGGGTGCCGCTATACCGAATTAAAGTATTGGGGTGGAAGATTAAAAGGTATAGGATAGGCGCAGGGAGGAGCCGTAAAAGGTTGTGATCACCTCTGCTGCTGGTAGAATGTCATCATGTGGGCTAAACGCGCCATCGGGCATAAACATATCTGCGGTCCACTCCGCCTCAAATGTCTTTTCTGCTCGCCAGGTCACGCCTATATTTACCTCTGAGCCTATAGCACTTTTTGTGTCTCCGTTCTCATTGAGCACCGCTCGTGTTCTGGAAAAATTATACAGATCAAAATCAATCCGTAGATCCTGCTGGTTGGCGATGATATAAGAGTATCCCAGTTTGTAGTAGGTCAAGTTTGTGATGCGGTGGGCAAAACCAGTACCGGTATCCGCCCCAAAATAGAGGTTGGCACCGCCCGAGGTAGCACCAGGGGAAAAAGAGTAAAACCCGGTCTGCTCCTGTTCCCAGAGCGGAGTGTCTTTTTTGTTTGGGTCTTCTCCGGTGCTGGTGAATGCCTCAAGGTGAATGCGGTGGTTCCCGGCTATTCTGTAGTTAGTTTGCACAAAAATTAGGCTACTGAACAGATCTGCCTGTCCAAGCTGGGTAAAACTATCGCCGCTGGCATCGACCGAGGTATACTTTCGGGTGCCGTCTTGGCGCATGTAGGTCGCGCCGATAAACCAGGAATCTTTGCGCCAATCCAGGTTTACTCCCCAGACTCTCATGTTCGGCAGGTAGCTGACATACTTATCACCGTTTTTGACCTGATAGGGCGAGTGCGTGCCGGCATTATCGGCGTACCAGGTTGTTGCACCGCCGGTTGAAAGCGGAACATCACGGGAGCTGTGATAGATATTAAAGCCCTCGATAGAGAGGTAATCGGCATCAATTTCCTTGTCTTCCCAAAAGGCTGGAATGGTGCGCCCGCTGTTGTAGATCGGGTAGAGTATTTGGAACCAAGCGAGGCGCTGCTGGCTTTTCTCACCCATTTCCAGCAGACCGACATCATAGCACCAAGTGCCCACCTTGCAAAGCAGGCGAGCACCACGCCCATAGCCGCTGAAAATAAACCCTTTGCGAGCACCCAGGCTGACCTGTTGCTTGCCCACCCGCAGGGTTGAGCCAGCAATAAAATTATAATCAAGATATCCCTCCACGAAAAAGAGGGCATTGGGGGCGGTCAGTCCGTCTTCTTGGCGAATTTCTGAGTATTCGTAGTAGGAGTCAAGGTCTACCCCGCCGAGGTACAAGGCGTTGGCGACCGAAAGTTTGAGTTCTAGCTTGCGGTGAAATTCCGAACGAAAATCAAGGCGTAGGGCAAGCTTGTCGTGCTGTTTGCGTGGCGGTAGTTTTTTGTCCGCATCCAAAAAAGATTGTGTGGTGTATCGAAACGAACCGCCTATGCGAGCATCGGGCACATACCGAGGGAGTTCCAAGAACTCTTGCGCATCCTCTTTTTTGACGATGATATAGTTGCGCTGCCCAAAAGCTACCGGAGAAAAGGTGGTGTATACTACCAAAGAACAGATTGCCAGCAGAGTTGCGCGCCTATAGATCGTCTTGAGATATGCCAAAGCCTTGCGGGTAAAACAGAGATGAAAAAATCGAAAACGGCTAAACTACAAAATGCCCTAGCGATGGGGTGACTCGAACACCCGACCTTGCGATTATGAGTCGCACGCTCTAGCCAGCTGAGCTACATCGCCGTATGCAATTCCTATAGGCTAAACAATGGCAAATAAAAGTGTCAAGATCTGCACGACACAATCGAGTCTGGGCAAAAATTGCGGGTGCAAGCACTAGGGTAGCCTATGCACCCCTGATTTGACAGACTATACCTTTTGCATTACCATTTGAAGTAGAGTGCATAGATATATCACAGTAACGCAAGTTTTACCCATGTCCTGAGGAGCGATTATATGAAAAATAAGGTATCAAAAATCGTACTGGTATCGGTTTTTACCCTGTTTAGCTTTGGCACACCGGCCTTTGCCGAGTTTTTTACGGTGACCGCCGGGTTGCCCGTCTCCTACACTGTCAGCTCGCCAGAACTGAGCACCAAGGCCAAGCCTAATGGCTTTTCCAATACATCGATAGAAAGCGATGGTGGCCCCACTGGTGTTATGCTGGCGATCAATCCGCCCCTATTTGGCAACATAGGTTTGGGTGTTGATTTGATCACCCAAAAAACTAAGGTCAAGACCAGCGTGCTCGGGATACCAGCAGAACCATTTGAAAGTGAGTTCAAGCATACAGCCTATCACATACACTATGTGTTGCCCATTCCTATAGTGCGCCTTGTTGCCGGGGTGGGGCTGGTTGAAACTGGCTTTGAATACGAAGGCACGAAAGGCACGACCACAGGGAGCATGTTCATGCTTTCTGGTGGGTTTTCCATATTTCCGGCGGTTGGGCTGAATTTGGAATATCGGTATATTAGCCAATACAAGCTCGATCTTGGCGATTCAGAGTTCGAGGCGTCTGGCTCTGCATTTGGCGTGAGCACGACTATAGGCTTTTAGAGACCAACTCTTGTCTGCTGGCACCAGTCTCCAGAATATCACTGTGGTGGTTGCCTTTGCCCGCAATCGGGTGATCGGCAATCGGGGTGAGTTGCCTTGGCATTTGCCCGAAGATTTGCGCCGTTTTAAGGCGATTACCATGGGCGGTGTGCTGCTGATGGGGCGCAAAACCTATGATTCTATAGGTCGACCCCTTCCGGGGAGGGATACGGTGATTCTCAGTCGTAATCCGGGCTATTCGGCAGAGCATTGCCGTGTTTTTGGCGGTATAGAGGCTGCTCTTGCCCATTGTACTACCCTGAACAAAGAGATTTTTATTGTCGGCGGCGCAGAGCTGTATCGACAGACACTTGCTTTGGCCAGCCGCCTCTGCCTAACGCAACTGCTACAAGATTTTCCCGGCGATACCTACTTCCCCGAGGTGAATACCCAAGACTACACCCTGATAGCAGAGCAAGAGGTGCACAACACGAGCATAGCTCACCGCTACAGCGAGTACCGCCGCCGCTAGCCTTTCTGACCCCTGTCTTCACAGAGATTATGCCCGCCGATCAGACAGCAGAGCCGCTTGCCTATACTAGCTATGGCTCGCCCACCGCCGATCGGGCGGTTATCATGCTGCATGGCTTGTACGGATCGGGCGGGAACTGGCGTTCCTACGGCAAGCGACTCGGAGCGGATTATTTTGTGGTGGTGCCTGATCTGCGCAATCACGGGCACTCGCCCCACAATGGCGATATGAGCTACCAGGCTCAAGTGAGCGACTTGCGCCGCCTGCTGCAGGAGGTGGTTTATGCGAACAAGGCTCACACCACCAGCCTGGCCCCAATCATTATCGGGCACAGCATGGGGGGGAAGGTGGCCATGCTCTATGCCCTGACCTACGCCGATATGCCGCAGATTCCGGTGATTTTAGATATAGCGCCGCTGGATTATGGCGCAGAACACACCGCATCGCACCACAAAATTCTCAAAGCGGTGCTCTCTACCCCAGCAGAGGCAAACCGAGAGGCGGCACTAGCTCACTTGGAGCAGTACGGGTTGGAGCAGAGGGTTTGCAATTTTCTGCTGCTGAGCCGCTATAGCAGGAAGAATGCAAGTGATCGAGTTGGGAGCAGCAGTAGCGGTGGAGCCGCGGGCTATGCTTGGCGATTCAATGCGCCAGTTTTGGCAGAGCGCATGGCCGATATAGTCGACTTTCCCCAGATCACCAGCAGAGCATACAAACACAAAGTGTATTGCATAGGGGGGGCAAACTCAAGCTACCTTGTTCCGCAAAAATGCACCTCAGCCATGCAGACGCTTTTTCCCGAGGCGTCTTTTTCATTTGTCCCAAACTCTGGCCACTGGCTCCACGCCGAAAATCCAAGCGGATTCTGGGATGCGCTCAGCACCGCCCTAGCGGATATAGAGGCGCAGATCTAGGTCTAGGCCTACTCAAAGCGTTGTAGCCAATGCGCTTTTCTCCCTCTGTTGCTATGCCCTTTAGGCTCCGCCCTTCTTTTTTTGCACAAAATTGATGATCAGCTTGGCGCAGAGTGGAAATATGCCCAAGAGGGCAAAGGAAATGAGCACCTCGGGGGAGACTACATCACCCAGGCTTTCTATGGTGGATAAGGCAGTGCCCGCATTGACAAAGACAAAGGTACCCGGGAGCATGCCAATTTGACTCACCACATAAAAGGTTAGGGTGCGCATTTTGGTCAGCCCCATCACCAAATTGATCACAAAAAAGGGAAATAGTGGGACCAACCGTAGCGAAAAGAGGTAAAAGGCGCCGTCTCGCTCCAAGCCTTGGTTCACTTTGGTCAGGGTGGAGGCGTACTTTTCTTGCATTTGCTTGCCCAAAATGGTGCGAGCGACCAAAAAAGCAAGTGTTGCCCCCAGCGAGCTAGCAAAAGAGACCAAAGCCAAGCCCCACCACAGCCCAAACAGAGCACCGCCAGCGAGGGTGAGCACCGCCGCCCCGGGCAGCGAAACCGCCGCCATGGTCACATAGGCCAAAAAGTACCCCAGCGACATCTGCCAACTGTAGTGTTGGTAGTACTCCTCTAGCCGTCCACGATTGGCTTGCAACTGCTCTAGGGTAAGATAAGAGCCCAGATCAAAAATAAAAAAAGCAGCCGCTAGAGCTGCCAGCACAACCAGAATGATTATTTTTTGCATTTTGTCTCCGGCAAAAGCAGGGTATGAAGGGTTTGTGGGGGTATAAGGTATGTGCTCTAGGTCCTGTGGGGCAGCCCCTCCAGGTAGGGGGCGACCATTTGCCTGACATAGCGCCCGAATAGATCGGTCTCCAAGTGTACCATGTCCCCCGGCTGGAGGTCTGTTATGTTTGTACGCTTGAGGGTCTCGGGAATGAGTGCCACGCTAAACTCGCAATTTTGCCCTTGTCTTTTTTCGGGAAGGGATGCCATTTCTCCTCGGGTGCTAGCCTTTTCAGGCAACATTTTTTGGGCGATGGTCAAACTGATGCCGTTGAGGGTGATAGAGCCTTTTGGAACAATCAGCGGTTCTGCAGAAGTCTCGCAGGCAAAGGTAAGCTCGGCACAGTCGCCCTGTTCGGTTCGCCGTACCAGCCCTGCCATGCCGTCCACATGCCCCTGCACCATATGCCCGCCCAGCCGCTGTCCGGCGAGCAGTGCTCTCTCTAGATTTACTCGGCATCTCCCCGATCCAGCTTCTATCCGAGCGAAAAAAAGTGTGCGCTTGATCGTCTCTGGAGAGAGTACTACCGTGAAACCCGTCTCGTCCAACTCGACCACGGTGAGACAAACCCCATCTACGGCAATGGAGTCGCCCCTCTTGAGGTCTGAGAGCACCAAAGAGCAGAAAATGCGCAGGGCGGATTCACCAACGCGGGTAGAGACCCCCACTTCTTCGATCAGCCCAGTGAACATAGCGCAGTCATGGTCTTGGTCTTAGTCTTGTTTTGCGCCAAAGCTGTTGTGAACAACGACAATCCGAGCACTATAGGGTATTCAAAAAGAGAGGGATAGGAAATGTAAAGTTGTTCAGCCTATACTGCCCTAATGCCCACATTAAGTTTTGAAGAATTAAGTTGAACAGCTTCTATATTGGCTCAATATGGGCAATAGTTTTCGCCAAAGAATATCCTATAGATTTGCCCGTCTCCGGTCTTATAAGTGCCAATGTAGCCATATTGATAGCCGTACTGTCCATAATCACAACTAAGCAATTGTGCGTAAGCACCACCAATCATATATCCCTGAACCGATGATAAAACTAGCAGTATTCCTAAAACTGTACATATAAATTTCTGTACATATAAATTTTGGGTCTAGATAATTTTAGCATAACATCACTGAGATTTGCCCTCTAGCATCTGATAGATAGAATCCCTATTGAGAGTGGGGGTAGGGAGAGGCTTGTTATCGGCTTTGAATATCTCTATGGCTTCCTCCACAATTTGGCAGAGTTCCAGGAACACCTGCGCCTCATTGTCTCCGTGTGAGCCGCCATAGAGCAACTCAGGGCAACTTCCGATGTAGCACTGATCTTCCTCTGACCATTCCACAATTTTGAGATACTGAGCACTATCGTTCATTTTTTTGAATCCCTAATAGCGTTTCTGACTATGCTCTCTTGAAATGGCTTCGCATCTTGCCCGCCTTTGCCAGAAACAGTGATTACCCTTAAAACCCTGGGGTGTGAGTAGTTCCTGTGGCTGCCTTTTCCACCACGGCTGACAAAGCCTGATTTTTCTAGGTCTGTAATGAGTTCTCGTATTTTTCTTGGCATTTTTGCCTTGTGAGTCGCATTGCGCTACAGAAACAAGTACCCAAGCGATAGAACTATGTGTTGCGCATTGTCTGTTGGCGAGTGAGAGAACGCCATAGCTTGGCCTCGAGCCGGGCTACAGCCACCTCTTCCAGTTTTTCTTGCTGTTTCAAGGCTTCTCTCGTGCGCTTTTCTGCGCTGGCTGCCCGGGATTGGTCTATATCTTCGCCAAGTTCACAGCAGTCGGCGATAATCATTACTCCATCGGGGCGCACCTCGGCATAACCGCCATGCACCGCTACATATTTTTTGCCGCCGCCATTTTTATCAGCCGCTGAATCATAGCTCAATACCCCCGATTTTAGCCCAGCAACCAGGGGTATATGCGCCGGATACACTCCAAACTCACCCTCTTCGCCCGGTATGGAAACATAGTCAACTTCTGTTCGCAACACCTGTTTTTCGGGTATGACAATCTCAAGCAACATGATAGGCCTCCGTTTTTGCTAGGCTTGCAGTGTTTTGGCTTTCTGTCGGGCTTCTTCTATGGTGCCCACCATGTAAAACGCCTGTTCGGGCAGATCATCGTGGTCGCCAGCAAGAATTTCCTTAAAGCCTTTGATAGTGTCGTCTATCTCGACATAGCAGCCTGCGGTACCGGTAAACTGTTCGGCAACATGGAAGGGCTGCGAGAGGAAACGTTGAATTTTTCTTGCTCGTTCAACGGTGTTGCGCTGCTCTTCGGTCAATTCATCAAGCCCCAAGATAGCGATAATGTCCTGCAGGTTCTTATACTCTTGCAGGGTGCTCTTGACGGCTTCTGCTACCTCGTAGTGTTCTTCTCCTAACGTATTGGCATCAAGAATACGAGATGAGGAGTCGAGGGGGTCAACAGCTGGGTAGATACCAAGCTCTGAGATAGAACGAGACAGTACCGTAGTCGCGTCTAAGTGCGAGAAGGTCGTTGCCGGTGCTGGGTCTGTCAAGTCGTCTGCGGGAACATAAATCGCCTGTACCGAGGTAATCGACCCCTTTTTGGTAGAGGTAATACGCTCCTGAAGATTGCCCATCTCGGTTGCCAGAGTGGGCTGATAGCCTACCGCCGAGGGGATACGCCCGAGCAGTGCAGAAACCTCAGAGCCAGCTTGAGTAAAGCGGAAAATGTTATCAACAAACATCAATACATCTTGCCCCTGCATTTCACGGAA
This sequence comes from Nanipora kamurai, assembly GCA_036872915.1. Classification (NCBI taxonomy): domain Eukaryota; kingdom Metazoa; phylum Cnidaria; class Anthozoa; order Scleralcyonacea; family Helioporidae; genus Nanipora; species Nanipora kamurai. The sequence goes on from JBAHVQ010196122.1 coordinate 39,810, forward strand.
GTATTCGGCGATGGTCAAGCCGCTTAAGGCAACTCGCAAGCGTGCCCCCGGCGGCTCGTTCATCTGTCCGTAAATGAGGGCGGCTTTATCGAGAACATTGGATTCTTTCATCTCCATCCAAAGGTCGTTCCCCTCGCGGGTTCGCTCGCCCACGCCAGCAAAAACAGAATAGCCACCATGGTGCTTGGCAATGTTGTTGATCAACTCCATGATCACCACCGTTTTGCCCACACCAGCACCACCAAAGAGACCAATTTTACCACCACGGGCATAGGGGCAAATCAGGTCGATCACCTTGATGCCGGTGACCAGCATGCTCGCTTTGGTGTCTTGATCTTCAAAAGAAGGAGGCTCTCTGTGGATACTCCAGTGCTCCTCAGAGCCAACGGGACCCTGTTCATCAACCGGTTCACCCACTACATTGAGTATGCGCCCCAGTACAGCGTCTCCCACCGGCACCTGAATTGGGCTGCCGGTATTCACCACCTCTAGCCCTCGCACGAGTCCTTCGGTTGAAGACATGGCAACGCTGCGCACCGTATTTTCGCCCAGGTGCTGCTGAACCTCGGCAATCAGTTTATGCTGTGTGCCGTCTATTGCAAAGTCAATTTCAAGCGAGTCGTAGATATTCGGAAGCGAATCTGCTGGAAACTCAACGTCAACGACTGGACCGATTACTTGAGAAATGGTTCCGTTTTTCATACTGTGTTAGCTGATAATGAAATAGTTTTGTGTTCAGTGTTTTCGGGGGAAAAGCACCTTTTCCCCAGTGTTTGACGCCTATCCTGTTTGACCTTTATGCTTACCTCTTTTCTGCTCTGCTCTTCCCATCTCTTCTGCTCTTACACCGAGTTATTCGCCGATTCGACATGGTGCCGGAAGCAAGCCCCCTAGCTCACCGATTCTGCGCCTGAGATGATCTCGGTCAGTTCGGTGGTGATCGCCGCTTGGCGCGCTCTATTGTACTGGAGCTGTAATTTGGTGATCATTTCTGAGGCATTCTTGGTTGCCGCGTCCATGGCCGTCATTCTGGCTCCGTGCTCGCTGGCTACATTGCTCAAAAGAGCCGTATAGCACTGGTTTTTGAGAAAACTCTTGATAATACCCTGCATGAACTCAACGCTATCTGGCTCAAAACTTATCTCTTGGGGCGAATCGGCGGGCGACTGCCAGCCTTCCTGCGGGGCTTTCTCATCCTTCTGCGCTATCAGCGGCAAGAGTTGGGAAATATGCGGCTCCTGGTTGATTACAGAGATAAACGCGTTCGATGCCAAGAACACAGCGTTTATTTTCCCCTCTTCGTATGCTCTGATGAGTGTTGCCGCTGCTGTCCCAATGGCTACTTTTTGCTCTTTATCCTTGAGGTCTGTGTACCTGCTTTGAACCGGTAGGGTATTGGAGCGTAAAAAATCATTCCCCTTGCGCCCCATCACCACAAATTCAACCGAATCAAACCTGCTGTTATGCTCTTCCAAAAACTTGAGCACTTTTTTGCAGAGATTGGCGTTTAGTCCGCCACATAGACCCTTATCTGAGGTGATGAGCAGGAAGACGGCTTTGCCACCCTCCCTTTTTTGAAAAATGGGAATATCAGCTGTATCGGAGGTATTGCCCGCCACTGCGGCGGCTAACTCTCGCATTTTTTGCGAGTAGGGCAAGGCGGCCTCAGATTCTTGCTGGGCTTTCCGCAGTTTGGATGCGGAAACCATCTTCATTGCTTTGGTAATCTGCTGTGTGTTCCGAACGCTGACGATTCGCAGGCGTATGTCTTTGAGCGTAGCCATGGGGCGATATGTTAGCTGGCAGAAAAGTGTGAGGCAAAGGTATCCAATGCTGAATTGAGCGCACCGACTGTTTCATCGACCAATTTGCCTTCACTGCGGATGCTGTCTAATATCGCCGCATGGTTGGCTTGTATGTAGCCGATCAGTTCTTTTTCATACCCGTATATATCGCCAACGGCAATCTTGTCGGTATAGCCTTTGGTAGCCGCATAGATAGAGACCACCTGTTCTTCAACCTTCATTGGGGTGTACTGGGGTTGTTTGAGTATTTCAACCAGGCGCTCTCCCCGTTCGAGCTGTTTTTGGGTTGCCTCATCCAAATCCGAGCCAAACTGGGCAAAGGCTGCTTTTTCACGGTATTGCGCCAAATCTAAGCGCAGCGTGCCGGCAACCGATTTCATCGCTTTGGTTTGTGCCGAGCCGCCAACCCGAGAAACCGAGATACCCACATTGATCGCCGGGCGAATGCCAGAGTTAAACAGCTCTGTTTCCAAAAATATCTGTCCGTCTGTGATTGAGATCACATTGGTGGGAATATAAGCTGAAACATCACCAGCCTGCGTTTCGATGATCGGCAGTGCGGTTAGGGAGCCGGAGCCGTTGTCTTCATTGAGTTTGCAGGCGCGTTCCAAAAGTCGGCTGTGTAGGTAGAAGACATCACCAGGATAGGCCTCACGACCGGGCGGGCGTCGCAACAAGAGCGAAAGTTGGCGGTAGGCGACGGCTTGCTTGGACAAATCATCATAGATGCAGAGGACATGCTTGCCCTTATCACGGAAGTACTCGCCTATGGCGACTCCAGCCAGCGGGGCGATAAACTGCATGGGTGCCGACTCAGAGGCATTGGCAGAAACGACTATGGTATAGTCCATAGCGCCGTGTTCGGTTAGTTTTTGAGTCACCTGAGCAACCGAAGAATTTTTTTGCCCTATAGCCACATACACACAAACCACATCTTGCCCTTTCTGGTTGATAATGGCGTCAATCGCCACTGCAGTCTTGCCTGTCTGGCGGTCGCCAATGATCAACTCTCGCTGTCCACGCCCGATGGGCACCATAGAATCTATGGCTTTAAGCCCGGTCATCAGCGGCTCATGTACCGATTTTCGGGTGACTATGCCCGGTGCGGTGACCTCTATTTTTTGGTAGGCGTCTGCTTTGATCGGTCCTTTTCCGTCTATGGGCTCACCAATCGAGTTCACCACACGCCCTAGCATAGCATCTCCGGCGGGCACCTCGGCAATTTTCTGGGTGCGTTTGACCACATCGCCTTCCCTAATGTTGCGTCCAGCTCCAAAGAGCACCACACCGACATTATCCTCTTCAAGATTGAGTGTCATGCCTCTGGTGCCATCGGGAAACTCCACCAGCTCACCAGCCATAACCTTGTCGAGTCCATGCACTCGGGCAATGCCATCACCTACCGACAAAACGGTGCCCACCTCCCGAATTTCGGTAGTGGCACCGTACTGCTCTATTTGTTCTTTGATGATTGAGCTGATCTCTTCTGCTTTAATTTTCATGAGCTTCCGTTCCTCTGATGAATGGGTCTGGTTTTATGTGGGTATTTGTATTGTGTGCGGGTGTATCCTATGCGATGGATTGTCTGATCTGGTTGAGATGATTGCGTAGGCTCCCGTCTATCTGGAAGCTTTCCACAAAGGTGATCGCACCCCCAATTATGCTGGGATCTACCACAATATCAAGCTGCACCTGTTTTTTGGTGAGCTGCGACAATTTTTCTTGCAGCGCCTTCTCCAGTTCTGCTTGTGGGGGGGCAGCCAGCACAACCCGTGCCACACAACGCTGCGCCGCCTCATTGGCTAGGGCAACAAAAGCATCTGCTATAGCACCAAAGAGTGCGATGCGTCCTTTGCTGGTGATGAGTGCCACAAAATTACGCACAAGTGGGTGCAATTCCATCTTCTCCAAGATTGAGGCGACCACCTTTAGCTTGCTCGTTTTGGTGTTTTTGGGGTCCAAAAGAAAGCCCTGCAGCTCATCGCTTTCCTCAAAAAGTGTCTTTACCGCAATGATTTGCTGAGAAAAGCCAAGCAGTGTATCGATCGCCTGATCGGTATTATTTTGTGTTGTATCGCTCCCTTGTGCTAGCTCTAGCAGAGCTTTGGCGTATCTTTTGGCTATACTTCCCGGGCTCATTGTGCTTTCTCCAAATCTTGGGTGTAGGCCCTGAGGGTCTCTGCTTGGTCAAGTTTATACTCGGCCGAGAGCAGTTGTTTTTCTGCTGCGCTCACTGCTTCTTTGGCCATGAAGGATTGCAACTCGCTTTTTGCTTTGAATAGGCTTTGTTCAACGAGTGCGTCGGTCTGTATCCGAATCGCCTCGGCTTGCTCTTGCGCTTGTTGCAAGATACTGGCTTTTTGTTGTTTTGTGTCGTTTTTGATGTTTGTCTCAAGGGTACGCAACTCTTCTTGTGTCGATGCGAGTTGAGCCTCTAGCGTTTGCACTGTTTGCTTGAGGTCAGCTTCTCTTTTTCGGGCGGCATCAAGCTCGGTTTTTCCCGCTAGCAACTTGCCCCGGAAGAACGCCGCTAAAGGCTTGGCGGCAAAAAGACGCAACAGAACCAAAAACACAGCAAAGTTAAATGCCTTCAGCCCCAGATCAGACCAATTTATCGGCGCACCACTGCCAGCGGCAAACACGGTCTGTCCAAACATGAGGGACATCACAATACAAATACAAAGAAAAGGCAACCGCATAGAATTCAATACACTATTATGTTGTGGGTGCAGAAATAATTATTTTGCTTTGGGCTTTATGCTTGGCTTGTTATAGTTTACTGGCAACAACTCTTTTGACTATAAGCTCGCTGAGCTCCTGTACTGTAGTTTGAGCATTCGAGCGAATGGCGCCAACCTCAGCCTCTAGCTCTGCGCTTATGGCATCAAGCTTTGACCGGCTCTCCTCCTGTGCTTGCGCCAGTAGGCGTGCCGCCTCGTCTTTTGCCTCGGTAATAGCAGTGATTCTGTAGTTGCTCAGGCGCTCATGGCTTTTTCGAGCGGATGTTCTTTGCTCTTCATGCATGCTCTGCAGCCTACCCTCAAGTTCTTGGGCTGAATCTACATGGCTTTTGAGCTCATCTCCCCGAGAGTGCAAACTTTTAAGCATCGGGCGAAACAGAAATGCGTTCAAAAAAAATAATGTAATCAAAAAGATACACAGCACATAAAGGGCTGTAGGCCACTCTAGGTGGAGCACTCCAAACTTAAACAGCTGATATTCAGGCGATATGGGCATGATCACTCAAGATATGTAGAGAAATAGCATGGGGGAAGCAGAAAATTCAGCACAGGCTGACAGCATTCCCCACCCTTGTATTGCCGATTATTGCCTAGAATGCCATTGCTTGTCAAATCAGGAAAAAATAAATTGTACTAGAGTTCAAATTTGTTGATTTGGCATATGTTTTTCTCAATGTCTGACCCACAAAAGACACTTTGTATGAAATAAAGAATTGAATTGCGCTTGACAGGGTAAATTTTTCTGTTTATTGATTGAGTTAGCCTTGTGATATGCGCTCTGGTGCTGTGTTTGTAAGGCTGGAGTGTTGTGCTGCATTGTACGCTGTAGATTTAGAGTGCTTTGCCGTCATGACCATGGTTTTTAGCCTGTCTTTCCTCACGAAAGCGATTACAGGCGTACTTTACTTTTTACTTTATGAATTGATGCGAGTTATGTTTACGAAAATGATAAAGCAGTGCGTTGTAGCACTGTGTGCGGGCGCCGTTGCCCTAACGGCTACATCGGCTGTAGCTGCTGATAAGAAGGTGACCATCAAGGTTCAATCTGTTCTGCCTACTAAGGCTGATGAGGTGGTTATGCTCAAAGACTTTGCCGCCAATGTTTCTCGATTGACCAACGGGACGGTTAAAATTGAGGTGCTCCCTGCTGGTGCAGTAGTTGGCGTGAAGGAAACTTTAGAGGCTGTGGATAAGGGGCTTGTTGACGGTGGTTTTGCCTGGACGCACTACTGGTCGGGCTATCACCCCGCAGCCATGCTCTTTGGCTCGCCGGTTGCTGGTGCAGGCGTTGGCATAGACAACATAGCCTTTATCTCTTGGTTCATGTACGGCGGTGGACGAGAGCTGTATGATGAGCTCTGGGGCGAAATGGGTATGAATGTAAAAGGCTTCATGCTCCAGCCGGTAGGTCCAGAGGCTCTGGGCTGGTTCAAAGAGCCGATCAACAGCATGGCCGACTTCAGAAAATATCGCTTTAGAACGCCCCCTGGTATCCCCGGACAGACCTACAAAGACATAGGCGTTGCCTCTGTAGCTATGGGCGGTGGTGATATTTTGCCTGCCCTCCAGAAGGGTGTTATCGATGCGGCTGAGTGGTGCTGCCCCAAGCCAGACAGCGTCTTCGGCTTCCAAAAAGTACTCAAGCACTATTATCTGCAAGGCTTGCACCAGGTTGTGGTGAACGCCGATCTCTACATCAATGGTGATGTGTGGAAGAAGTTGTCTAGAAACCAGCAGAATGCGGTTCGTGTTTCTGCCGACGCTTCTTTGATCAGATCCTTGGCTTATCGCATTTATGAGAACGGAAAAGCCCTGAAAGACTTGACCGAAAACCATGGTGTTCAGCTCCACGATACCCCAGCAGATTACTTTACCGAGTATATGAATGCTGCTCGCAAGTCTCTGGAGAAGAACGCCGATGAAAATCCATTCTTCAAGAAGGTTTGGGATTCTCAAAAAGACTTTGCGCGTATAGCGGTCCCCTTCTGGGCTGGAGCGCAAACCTCTAATGCTAGCTTGGGTCAGGCTTACGCCAAGTCTTTGCAATAGTTGCAACGCATAATTGCAGTACTGCAATTTTCCCATGCGTAATCTGTAAGATACGCTGAGCACAGGGAGGGTAGGGCGCAAGCCTTGCTCTCCCTGTGGTGCATAAAAATTATTGGTGCGTGCATAATTTGTACGCCTTAAATTGATACCCCTCATCTTTTGTTTCCCGTATGGCAGTAGCGAGCAGTAACCCCAAAAAACAAAAAACCAAGCCAAAACCAAAAATGGCTACCAAAGAAACGGTGATGGCCGATCTTGATATTACCGATGAAATGATCGCCGAGCGGCGGGGCGATTATAAAAACCTGCCAAAAGATATGCCCCAGTGGATGTCAAAAGCCATAATCGGGATAGACAGCTCAAGCAATGTGGTAGGGCAGATCGTCTGTTGGACGATTGTGCCCATATTTTTGGGCATGTTTTACGAGGTAGTGGCGCGGCACTTTTTCTTGGCACCCACCATTTGGGCCTATGATATAAGCCGTATGCTCTACGGTGCTGGGTTTATGCTGGGAGCAGGGTATGCGCTGATGCGTGGCGTGCATATCCGGGCTGACTTTCTCTACCGCTTGTGGGCCCCCCGCAAGCAAGCGCTCATAGATCTGTTGCTCTATCTTGTGTTTTATTTTCCGAGCATGATTATCTTTTTGTGGGTGACTATAGACTTTGCGCAACTGGCCTGGATGCGCGATGAGCGGGGTATGGACACCGCTTGGATGCCGCCCATGGCACCGATTAAATCGACCATACCCATTGGTATTTTCTTTTTGATCGTACAGGCAGTTTCTGAGTGCTTAAAATGTATCTACACCCTCAAGCACAATAAGTGGCCCTAGCACAAGATAACCCGAACAGAGCCTAGCGCTCGATGCGTTTTCTCATATTCATTTTTCCCAAATTTTTATTTTCCTATGGAACCTGAAATTCTCGGGCTATTGCTGATCGGCGGTATGCTCTTTGCCATATTTGTGGGCTTTCCCATTTCTTTTACGCTCATTTTCTTGGGACTCGTATTCGGGTACATAGGCTTTGGGGATTTGGTGTTTTATCTGATGACCTTCCAGTTTAGCAATGTGATGCTGGAGCAAACGCTGGCGGCGGTACCCCTGTTTGTGTTTATGGGGATTCTGATGGAGAAGGCTGACCTGATGGAACGCCTGTTTATATCGGTGCAAATGCTGTTGGCACGGGTGCATGGTTCGCTCTTCATTGCTGTACTCTTTGTTTCGACTATTTTTGCGGCGGCAACGGGCATAGTGGGTGCCTCGGTGACCATCTTGGGTATTATGGCGGCGCGTACCATGAACCGCTCTGGCTATGACCACCGCTTAGGAGCGGGCACCATCACTGCAGGAGGCACGCTGGGTATTCTCATTCCGCCGAGTATCATGCTGGTGGTTATGGGGCCAATCCTTGAGGTTCCTGTTACCGATCTGTTTGCGGCGGCGATTATCCCGGGCATACTGCTGGCCACCATGTATTCGCTCTATGCCATCTTGCGCTGTTATTTTAACCCAGAGTTGGGTCCGCCCTTGCCTCCCTCTGAGCGCCCCCAGTCAATGGCGGCGGTCTGGAAGGAGTTTTTCTTGGGGCTCATTCCGCCAGCGGCATTGGTGGGTTGTGCGCTGGGAAGCATTATCTTTGGTTTTGCCACCCCCACCGAGGGCGCTGGTATCGGGGCGGTGGGCTCTGTGCTGCTCTCGCTGGCGTACCGCAAGCTGACCCTCAAAGGACTGCAGGAAGCTTTGGTGAAGACGCTTGAGATCACCACTTTGATCATGATCCTGGTTGCTGCCTCTAACTTTTTTGGAGCGGTATTCTCGCGCCTGGGCACCCCAATGATGATTACCGATTGGCTCTTGGGGCTGGACTTGCATCCCTATGTTATTCTGATCATCATCATGGCGGTTATTTTTCTGCTCGGGTGGCCGCTGGAGTGGATTCCGATTGTGCTGATCGTTATCCCCATTCTCTTGCCGCTGATTACCGAGTTGCAATTTGATCTGCTCTGGTTTGGCATATTGGTGGCGGTAAACCTGCAAACGGCGTGGCTTTCGCCGCCGGTTGCCCTGTCTGCCTACTTCCTGAAGGGGGTGGTGCCCGAATGGGATCTGAAGGACATCTATATGGGTATGATGCAGTTTATGGTTATACAGGTGATTGGTCTAGCACTGATCATGCTCTTTCCCGCTTTGGCGACCTGGCTACCGGCTTACCTACACTCAAACTAAACCAAGGCACTCAAACTAAGCCGGGCTGCTCCAGTTGTTTTGCCCACCCAAGCCCTTCTTCTTCCTTCAACACCGCTGTGGCAGCGTGTGTTGAAGGCGGCGGCGGGGGCAGAGTATAGCCCTCTCGCACTCAGGTCAATTCTCCCAAGAGGATTTGCGCAGCGTCTGTTTGCTCAAAGGCTAGGCCGTGGCGACCTGTGCTGCGGTGGGGGCATATCCTGCCTTATAGGTGAGGGTGCGCAGGGGTGAGCAGCCCAAAACCGCGCTAGCGTTTTGTGTGGCGGTAGGCACACTAGACACATCAGCCGTAAAGCCGTAAAGTCGGTTGCCCCCGATACGCTCGTGCCCGAAACTTGGGCACACTGTTCACCCCTTGTTTCAACCGCGATAGAGGCGAGCAGTGCGCTTTGATCCGGGCTAAAGATCATCTCGCCGGATGGTGCGGGGGTGATATTCGCCAGCTGGATACCGCCGCCAGCGGTTCATAAATGCGCAAAGGTGCACTGCTGTTTTTTGTATAGCATGGAAGGCTAGCTTAGCGAGATATTGCCCACATAAAGATCGCGGTGGTTGCGCCTAGTGCTTAGCTGAGCCGGCAAGACAACATATTCTACTTCAAGAGAATCTCTTACGGATAAAAAACAGGTCGAAGAGCTCTAGGCGAGCAAGCATGGAGAGCTATTTTTCGGCAGGTCTGAGCAATGGTGCAAGACGCTACTCGTTATGAAAAAACAGCCTCGGCATTCGTAGACTTCTTGTATCTTGCTTGAATACTTCTGTCGCTGAAGTGAATATCGACAACCTCTAGAAGGAGGTAGTCTCGATCTGCTGTATCGACATGGCATCAAGATCCTCTTCAATTTTTTGCGCCCGTTGGTGTTGTGCCGGTGTCATGCGGCGTTTCAAACGCCAGAGGTTAAGAGGTGACTTTGCATTGCCCAGTTGACTTGCTCTCTTGTAGAGCAGGTAGGATTTGATGAAATCTTGTCGGACAATGATGCCATGCTCGTAGAACCAGGCGATATTGTTTATGCCCTTATCATCGTTGCGTAATGCTGCTTTTTTGAACCAAGAAAATGCCGATTCTTGACTTTGCAGGGTTCCTTTTCCATACAGGTACATGTTGCCCACAATAATTTGCGCTTGGCGCGAGCCTTGTTCTGCTGCTTTCTTGTACCAAAAAAAGGACTGCATTGCGTCCACTGCAACTTGGTATGGATTGTCTTTATTCTCATAGACATATCCAAGCATCAACTGAGCAGCTATACTGCCCGCCTCTCCGTTTTCTTGTAGCCAGGAAAAGTCTTTCTCCCCTTCTGTTTGCAGGAACTGGGGTGCTCCTATTTGGGCATTGGATAGAGAATCTTTCTTCGTCTTTCGACTTGGGCTTTGATTTTCTACTGCACGGCGCAACAAAAGTGCCCGATTCGGGTCTCTCTTTATCCTGCTTTTTCTCCAAACAAATAAATTCTTGAGCATGGTTTGCCCATCTGGATCGCCATAGTTGGCGGCAATTCGGTAGAGCGAGGCGGCTTTGTCATGATTTTGCGCCAGGCCTCCGAGTCCCGTCTCATAAAACCAGCCCAGTCCTACCAGAGCCTTGGTTTCTCCATGCAGACCAGCATTCCTATACCATTTTACGCTCTTTGTTTCATTGCGAAGCTCCTGTGGTCCGTTGGCGTAGAGAGTGCCCAGCGCAGATTGTGCGTATCTATTCCCTCGCAAGGCTGCCCCCAAAAAATAACGCTCAGCAAGTGCTGTATTTTGCTCCCCAAAAGAGTCTGAAACAGATACTGTGCCCAACTCAAGCAGAGCATAATCATTGTTCTGCTCGGCGGAGCGTTGCACCCATTTTAAGACCTCATCTTTGCTGATATTCCCCCACAAATTATACATTGCAGAGGCATGACAGAGCATGGCAAAGGAATCATTTTCTCGGTTATTGCGACAAAGACGATATATTGTTTTGTTCGTTTTTGCATCGAAGGTATTACTGCGCATCAGGTTGGCCAGATTACGGTAGATAATAGGGGTATAGGGCGAGTCAACCTGAGCAAGATAGTCCAGGGTAGGTCCCACTGCAGTTCTATCTTCTAGAAATTTTTGCCAATACTGCTGCTCATCGAAGTTTGTGTGGTCATTAAAAATTATCTGTCTTTGGTCCTTTCGTTGGGTAGCCAAAGCACTTGCCTGGGCAGCCCGTTTGGAGTTTGGATATTTTTGGCTGAACGCCTCAAAATCTCGCCAGCTCCCCCTTTTATCGATGAGCTGCCAAGCCTTCTCTGCCCCAAGGGGCTCAACACTGGTTGTGGCAAAACGCACACGCTCCGGATCGCCGGGAGAGGAGGAGTGAAAATATCCCATATAGGGTATGTCTACATAGTTAGAGCCCAGCATCTTTTGGGCAAAGGCGTATAACTCGGGTAGGCTTACCTCTTGATCCTGATTGCTATCCGCATCGCCACTGAGTGCGCTACTCAACAGGGTATCCGCATTTACAGGGGCATCAGTGCCGGCGTACTCGGTGCAGAGGGCAAGCACCTGATGGTTTTCTCTCAATCGTCCTTGTTTGTAAGGGTAATTGGCATCGGAGACATGGCGGAAAATACTTGAGCCAGTAGGGCACCCTTCAAAAACAAGGAGAAGCTCATGGGTGGCCACATCCAAAATGTGGCGTTGCAGACTCTCCAAAGGGAGCACTTCCTCTTGGCTATACACGCCGAAGTCTGCCTGAGCGCCATAGGGCACCAGGGCATTGAAGAGCATGCCCTCATTTTCTGTCGATTGGGTGGATATTTCTCCGGCAAAATATATCAATAGCCGTGCAAAGCGTGCGGCTCCTTGCTGTTGTGCAAAAGAGCGCAATACTTCATCCAGGGCTTCACGCTCTGGTATGAGCGCTGTAGTGATCACAAATCCTTGATCGGCCAGTGTATTTTGGATTTTTGCCACTTTCTGCTGCGCTTGGCGGCGATCTTGTTCTTGGGATTTTGTCTTTGGCACCACGCTCACAATGAGCGCCTGGCTTTCAAGAACGTCTGTGGTGTCTAAACGGTCGGCAAAAAGCGCCAGCGGGAGTAGCACAAGCACAAGCAGTAGTGTAATCCTAATTGGTATTCCTTGCATGAAAGTAATGAAAAATGATTTTGAATAAGAATGTTTTGGGTACATATTGAGAGCACTGCTCAACCAAGGAGAAAAGCCTAGCTCTAAAGATACCTAAGAACGCAGCATAACTGGGTAATCCACTATATGCTGCCCTGCATTATACCTTTTAGCGTATGATTATAAGGGAAATAGGCGCCCTTGTCTAGGGTAGACAGGCTGTTCACGCCCTATGCTGTGCTATTCGGTGCTTTTGCCCTGCTGTATTTCCCAGAGTTTGACCTGTTTCAAAAACATAGAATAGGCCGCCCCTATGCTGATGATAAACCCCGGCAGTCCATCAAGAAAGCCAAGCCCCACCAGGTAGGTTTCGATAAATTTACCAAAGGGTTTGAAAATTATCTTGAGTAGAGAAGCCTTTTTTCCTTGTTCGTGGAGCATACGGGCACTGATCGAAGAATAGCTGTTATTGGTAGCGACATTATGCGATAGATCACGAAAGACATAGTGTTCTAGGTCTCCTTTAAGGGTGTCAGATTTGCCTTCGATGGTTAGTCTATCGTGTGGGTCAACCCCGGCCCAGTGCCCATGCGTTGTGTGAAACAGGCGCACCCGACAGTCGGGGTACCACCCGCCGTGCATGATCCAGCGCCCCAGGTGGAAGCTGCGCCGTTTGACCTTATAGCCCCAGTATTCTTGGGTATCCTGAGCAAGCAGCGCCTCTATGCTCTCTTGCAATTCAGGAGACACCCTCTCGTCCGCATCTATACAGAGTACCCAATCGTGTAGACAATGGTCTACGGCGAGCTGCTTTTGTTTGACATGCCCCAAAAATTTTTGTAAAATGACCACTGCACCAAAGGATTGGGCAATTTCCACCGTGCGATCGGTGCTCAGAGAATCTACCACTATAATCTGATCGGCCCAAGCAACGCTACGCAAGCAGTCGGTGATATTGGACTCCTCGTTATAGGTAATGATAGCAACAGATAAGGGTTGGCGGTCTGGCATGGCGTTGTGGTGGTCTTTTACCGATCAAAAACTCTAATGTGCGCTCTCCCCAAATCCTTCAATTTCTTGGCAAATTCTAACTCTATCATGCAAAACAACACCACAGCGCAAAATAGCACCATCACCCCACAGACTCCGATACTTTGCGTTGACCTTGATGGAACCTTGATCTGCTCTGATGTTTTCCTCATTTCGGTACTGCTCTTTTTGCGCAAGCAGCCCTATAATTTTTGGCGGCTCCCGCTTTGGTTATGCCGTGGCAAGGGGTATGTCAAGAGCAAGCTCAGTGCGCACATCGCACACCACTTCCACCCCCAAGACCTCACCTATAACCAGCATGTCCTCGGCTGCATAAACCGCTTCAGAAATTCTGAAGCTGGTCCGGTGATATTGGCCACTGGCAGCACCGAGCACTTAGCGCATAAAATCGGCGCACACCTGGGCTGTTTTGACCAGATATTCGCCAGCACCGCACAGATCAACCTGATCGCCAAAAACAAACTGCGGCGTATCCGCACCGAATACCCACATAACCCCATGATCTACATCGGCAATTCAAACCAAGATCTCCCCCTGTGGTACGACAGCGCACAGGCGATCATGGTTGGCACACACCAGAAAAGAGAGCAGCTCATCGCCCAAAAAAGTGTTCCTCTGCAGATACTGCCCGCCTCCAATAGTTCCAATAGCGTTTAGGGCGTTTGCTCTCGCCCTCGTTTCTCTGCAACCCTCGCTCGTTCTTTCTGTAGCTCTGCAATGGTCAGTACAGGGCTCTTCTTGTGGAGCATGGCGTGGCAGTTTGGGCAGACCGGTACTAGCTCGTTGATCGGATCAACCTCGTATCCCTCTCCAGTTTCTGAGAGCGGCTTGGTGTGGTGCACATGGATATACTCCGCTCCAAGTGCCCCATACGCCATCTCAAAATTAAACCCGCAGACCTGGCAATTCAACCCGTGCTGATCAATGCACGCCTGTCGTGCCTTGGAGCAGCGTTCGTAGGCATTGACGGTGATCTGCTTTTTGGCCCCTTCGTGATATCTATTCGCATCGGCAATTTCCTCTGACAGATAGGTCTCTCGGTCTAATATGGTCTGATAGTCCTTGATGAGCTTACGGATAGCTTTTTGTGTGCCACCGTTTTTTTCACGGAGATAATCAACATGATCTTGTGCCGCTTGCAGGGCATTGCGCAGTTTTTCGGTTCCGTAATCTGACAGAATCGACTCAAAATAATGCTCTATTGCCTTGGCACTGATTGTTCGATTATATGGCTCGCCCGCCATCATTTTCTCGAAGGCGGTAATGTGGATTACAGCCGTAGTCTCGTTCATACCATAGCTATTGTGCAACTCTGCAATAGCCGATTTTTTGTCTTTGGTTTTCTCATAAACGCTTTTGGCTAAAGCATAGGCTGCGGCAGTCATTTCTGGAGTGATTTTTTGTGCCATCGGTGATTTCCTCTGATCGGATACGAGTTATGATTCTCTTGGTGTTTATTCCCATCTGGTAGTGTTTATTCTTAGGGGGTATCCCAGTTGGTGGAGGATTTGTAAAACAGCTTTTGTCCGATGATCTCCAGCGGTGAGGCTATGTTGTTGGTGAACAAGCCCCCGGTGCCCAGCCCCTGCACGAGCCCGGGGGCATAGCTGCTAACCCACTGGGCAATCGCATTCAAGCCTAAATTACCCTCCAGTGCCGAGGTGCTCCACCACTGTATCGACAGCTCCTCGGCTATCTTGATAATGCGGTCTGATGCCGCCAGCCCCCCCAAGAGCGAGGGTTTGAGCACCACATACCGGGGTTTGGCTGCGGCAAGCAGCGATTGTATTGTATTGACCTCAAGCCCATGCAGCTCTTCATCAAGCGCGATGGGGATAGGCGATTCGGCGCAGATTTTGGCTAGTGCAGACGGGTCTTGAGAATTGGGGGCGAGAGGCTGTTCGATAGAGTGTATATCGAATTTTGCTAGACGTTCCAGGTAGGAGAGCGCTTTCTCTGACGGAAAGGCACCATTGGCATCGAGGCGAATTTCCAAGACCGATGAGCTGTAATCATTGCGGACTTGCTCGATCAGCCTGAGGTCTTTGTCAAAAGCCAGTCCACCCACTTTGAGCTTGATACAGGTGAAGCCTTGCCGAATTTTTTTTTGGATTTGTGTGCTCATTTTTTGTGCGCTACCCATCCAGACCAGTCCATTGGTTCGGATACCGGCGTCGCCGCGGCTAAACGGGGTGTCGTATAGGCGGTGCTTGCCGCCTCCCTGCAGGTCGAGCAGGGCAGTTTCCAGCCCAAAGGCCAGGGCAGGGTGGCTCTGGGAGAGCTCGGCTACTTTTTTTGCATTGATGTTTTCTGCCGTCAGTTGGGATAAGCCTTCTTCGATCTGTCGTGGCATTTCCGGGCTGAGCCTTGGAATCAGGGATACCTCCCCATAGCCGGTGTTCTCGCCACTGGAAAGCGTCAGTATCCAGCCGGGCTTGGCGGTAAGCGTGTTGCGAGAAGTTTTGGCTGGAAAACGGAAGATCAGGTCTTTGCGCTTCCAGTCAAAGCTATCGATAGGCATGTAATCAGCGAGCGCCATTAGGTGCTCCCCATGGAGGCTCGAGAGTGCTCAGCAGAGCTTGCAGAGCCAGAATTGGGCACCTCTGAGAATTGGCGGGCAAAGCGCACATCGCCAGAATGCAGCAGGCGAATATCACTGATGCCATACTTCATCATTGCGAGGCGATCCAGCCCCACCCCAAAGGCAAAACCAGAGTAGACATCGGTATCTACACCCCCCCCTTGCAGAACTTTTGGGTGTGTCATGCCACAACCAATCAGCTCTAGCCAGCCCACGCCCTTGCAGGCTTTGCAGGTGGAACGGGTGGATGCGTTGCATATCTGGCAGGCAATATCCAGCTCAAAGCCCGGCTCAACAAAGGGGAAGTAGCCCGGCCTTAGGCGGATGGTAATCGAATCATCTTCTAAGACCTGTTGCAGCATAACCCGCATGAAATAAATGAGGTGAGCCACGCTAATGCCCTTATCCACCAGCATGCCTTCTAGTTGATGAAACACCGCATCGTGTGAGGCATCGGTGCGCTCAGCACGGAAGACCTTACCAGCTCCGATAAAGCGGAAGGGTGCGGGGTGCGCTTCCATACCACGAATCTGAATGGTTGAGGTCTGCGTGCGCAAGAGCTGCCCATTATCCAAAAAGAAGGTGTCCTGCATATCGCGCGCTGGGTGATCGGCGGCGATGTTGAGCGCCTCAAAGTTGTAGTGCTCGGTTTCCACATGGGGCCCATCGAGTATGGTAAAGCCCATGCTGCTGAAGACATCTTCAAGCTGATAGCGTACCAGGCTTACCGGGTGCAGGCTACCGGAGGTGTGTCGGCTTGAATCTATGCTCGAGTCAAGCCACTCTGTGAGCATTTTTTGCTCGAGTTGCTCGTTTTTGAGCGATTCTATTTTTGCCTCCAGTTCTTTTTGCGCCTGTACACGAAAGGCGTTGATGCTCTCGCCAGTCGCCTTGCGCTGTTCGGGCGGAAGGCTACCCATGCTCTTGAGTAGCCCGGTGGCGAGCCCTTTTTTGCCAAAATACTCGATCCGCAGTTGCTCCAGCTCTGCCAAAGAGGCATAGGCGGCAAAGCGTTTGGCAAAGCCCTCTGACACGGCGTTAATCTGTTCTTGCATTGATTCATCCATTCTCTATAGTCTCCATGCCTATTACCCTATTATCTTGGAGGTTATGATCCCCGGTATCATCATTATCCTGTTTTTCCTCAAAAATCCATGTGCCCACAGACCCTGTGGATTCTGCGCCCGGGGCAGGATATTCTGAACCTATGCTACACAAGCCATAACACCCCGATATGCTGCCATGATCCGACAGAAACAATGCGCTCTTCAAAAATTGGCTCTCTTTTGTGATCGCGAAGAGCTTTCCTGCTACTGCCCGCTCTTTTTTTGCGTCCCCTTTGGTGGTAAGCAGCAACAGTGGATCACAGATGGTCTCTTCGGCATCATATGGTGGTTTGAGCAGGCCGCTCCACTGCTGGCTCTGCAAAAGCCCAGAGCTCAAAAAAGCATACCCACCGCTGTATCCGATGCGAGCCAGGGTTTCGCTCAGGTGTACTGCGTCAATCTCAAAGTTTTGCATACCCCGCAAAATAGTGTGCAGATAGCGCGCCGAAGGCATGTTTTGCGGGGTATCGCTGGCGATATAGGTAAAGGCATCATGCGCTATGCCCTGCCGGTCGATCACACAGATAGCCAAATGCTGATACACCTTTGGGGTCTTCTCGTACACATCTAGGGCATCACGCTCATACCGACTCATGCGGTATAGCCCCCCCGGCACCACCGCACCACGGTGGCGGGTAATGGTTGCGCCGCCGCCCTGCCACCCCGGTGAAAAGGGCGCAAACTCTAGGCGATAATCGGGCAACTCTGCCTGAGACAGGGGTATTGCCCTTGGGCAGCGCTCACGCATCTGCTCCCAGCTGAGATTGGAGCCATAGGCAAAATAGAGCAAATCCCCTGCTTGCGCCTCTTGGGGCTGTTTTTTTTGCTCTGGCGGGTGTTCTGCTGTACTACTGTCAACACGAACATCAAGGCTAATGCTTGTACTGCCAATGCCTTGCTGTTGCTCCCTTGCCTCCGAACCTGCTGTTGCTCCACAGGTTGGCGTGGGGGCAGCGGGCTTGGAGAGCTGTTTCTTGGCAACTCGATCCAAGATAGCGTTGCAGAGGCCTATCTGCTCTTGCCCGAGGAATGTGGCGCAAATGCCGATTGTTTCGGCTATCACCACTGGCGCTGGGGTGCGTGCTGTGC
Organism: Nanipora kamurai; assembly: GCA_036872915.1. Classification (NCBI taxonomy): domain Eukaryota; kingdom Metazoa; phylum Cnidaria; class Anthozoa; order Scleralcyonacea; family Helioporidae; genus Nanipora; species Nanipora kamurai. Next base: position 57,567 of record JBAHVQ010196122.1, read on the forward strand.
TCAAGAGCTCTGCAATACCCACACGCAACAGAGTGTGTAGTCCCAGTGTTAAGCGTTCGGGCTTCCAGCCCCTCTGCTCCCTGCTCACACGCTGCCACTTTTTCTCTTTTTGCTGTTTTGCTGTCTCTTGCTGATTATCATCGCTCGTTGCACCGCCAGAGCCTGGTGGCGATAGACAGATGGCGATCAGTTGGTCAATTTTTGCTTGTCGCCTGGTTATTGTCTCACCGAGAAGTCTGGCAAAAGCGAGCGAGCCGAGTGAGAGCCCTTGTGTAATCGAACTGGCATACCACGCCTCTGCGGAGGTATGCGGCAATTTGTTCTGCTGGTAGAGCAACTGAAAGGCGAGGATTCTCCCATGATGGCGGTCTTGTTTTTTGTGGCTCCCCTCGTTTTTTGGCATAGCCCCCTAGACAACGCGGATATTATCTGATGAGAAGCGCAGGTAGCTAAAGTTGTCTCGCTGTTCGAGTATACCGCTAATCTCCACCTTTTGCTCTGCATACTCCAGCAAAGCATCGCCATGCAGTCCTCTATTCTCATCGACCAAGAGGTAGGGCATAAACATCTGCTGTTCATTTGAGAAGATCACCAGCATCGGTGGTATGCCGCCACGCAAACAGAGCCGAGCGCAGCCCCGGTGTACCAGCCCATAACCGGGTTTCATAGCGCCAAAAAAGCACTTAGAGTCAACCAGCAGACCACGAAGGGTTTGGGGTTGGGGGCTTAAGGGGGAGGATTGCGCCAGTTTTTCCACGCTCTGATCAGGCACCACGGTAAACTGCTCGAGCATGGTGTATCCATTCTGTCTCAACTTGAGACCGGTGATCTCAACGGACTGAGAATCAAATGGTTTGGTGATCGAATCGGCGCTGCATTTGCCCTCGGAGACCACGAGCATAGCCTGGGGCAAGCCATCTGCGCCTAGCATACGCAGCATGGGGAAAGGGCTATGCTCAAGTGTGCCGCTGATAGTCGAAATATCCGACTCCCATACCCCCATTCCCGGAGGGCGTTGAAACGCCGCTAAGAGCGAGGCACTGCCTGCTGCACCAACCAACAGCGAACCCCCAATTTTCAAGGCTTGTCGTCGGGGTATTGCAGCAGATTTGGCATAGCCCACAAAAAACTTTTCCTCAGATTTATCGGTTGTTGACATGCGATTTGTACTCGAATGGGGTCTTAAGGTATCAGAGCTGGCTCAATCGGTGTTCCCGGTGGCAATGCTTTGGGGTGAACATAGATTATGTTCTTTTTGAGCAGTAGCTTGTAGGTGGCTACCTTCTCGGTAAAGGGTGGGGGCGATTGTCCGTTGGCTGGGTTGTACTCATAGCCATGCCACGGGCAAACAATGCAGCCTTTGATAATGCGTCCTTCCCCCAGCGGGCCGTTTTGGTGCCGACAGGCGTTGGCCACTGCAGACAGCTTGCCCTCATAGCGAAATACGGCTATGCGCTCTTTTGGACCCAAATCAAACATTTTGGCTTTGCTTTCGGGTATCTCTGAGAGTTTCCCCAAGGCGATGTATTCGCCATCTTTTGCGTTTTTCAAGACTGAGTGCTGCTGCATGAACTCTCTGATGGCTGAGCCTAGGTGCAGCCCGCAGATGAGCACAAAGCCCACTCCCAGCACTACCGGATAGACCAGGCTGCGCTCGCTTTGCAGTACACCTAAGGCGACATGGGCGATGAGCAACAGATAGGCCAGGTACACCCCCATATGCAAAGCCTTCCAGATGGGAGCACCAATTTTGGCCAGCCAAAAATCATGGCTGGTAATGGCCATGAGGAAGAGAATACCCAAGCCTCCCAGACCCAGTAGCTCATAAGGGAAGTTGCGAGGGGTGATTGTGCTAGCATCAAAATCGAGCATGGATTCAATCGGGCTGATCACTCCAAAGCCATGGTAATACACCGTAGAGAGCGCCCCGTGCACCAAGGAGACCAAAAACATGCTCACTCCCAGGTGTCGCCGATTGTAGAGCAGGGGCTTGAAGCGTTGGGGGGAAAAGCGCGCCAGCGGGCCAATAGCCAGGATAATATGCAACATGATAATCGCTGCACTCCCAAAAGCCCTAATGATCAGCACCTCATCTGCTATTTTGGCATCTCCGGGGTAGATCAGCCCTGATACCACCACAAATAGAGCGATATAGATCACCAATGAGAGCACTATGAACAGATCATAGGTCTTCTTGAAGGGATTCCAACTTATAAATCTAAACTTTGCACTCATAATTCTTCTCCGGTAGATAATGTAAGGCGTCTCAAATCATATGCCGGGTCATGCAGGGCGATTGGCAATTGATCCTGTGGGCTAGAGCGACCAGAGCAAAAGCCCCGCTCCGGCGCAGGCAACGCAAATCCAGAGGAAAAAGTGAATTTTCTGATGTATCTTTTTCATAAAGCCTTCTCCAAGCCATGCGGTGTAGAGTATACAGCCAACGATCTTCTTTCAGAATAGCCTATATCGGCGCATAGTGCAAATTTATAGGTTCTTTTGGAAGCTTGTACTTTGGGGGCAAGAGGTGCTACTCAGGGGCAGAATCCAAAAAAAGAGTCGACCTGGTCTGAAATGAGGGGGAGGCTGCGCAAGAGACCGTGGTCATCAGGCAGTTCACGGTATTCACAAGGGCTGCACTGGGCTATGTGTCGCACCCGAGCAATATCTATTACCGCATCGCCTGTACCATGCACCATAAGGGTATCTGTGCACAGCTGCAATTCGTCCTCGTCGTAGCGCAAAAGATCCGGGTAAAAGGCATAGGATAGGGCGCGCTCGCCTTCAAAACCATAGTGCCAAAAGTTTCTGCTCCCCTGTTTTTGCCAACGCTCTAGTTCTGCTGCCCCCAGGGACTGCTGTATGTATTCGGTAAGCCCAAATGCCGGGGCAAGCAACACAATTTTTTCAACCTTTGAGCAGCGTTGCTTGAGCCATGCTGCCGTGAGGGCGCCAAAACTGGAGCCAATGATCCGCAGGGGGACGGGACTTGCGAGCAGCTCTGTGCTCAGGGTGTGCAGTTGGCGTGTAAGCGTGAGCGAGAAAAAGTCGGGAGCATTTAGATCTGGGGTATAGAGGTCTATACCTCGCTGGGCGAGGGACTGCCGAAAGTATTCTGCCTTGTGGGAATATGGGCTTGAGCAGAAGCCGTGTAGGTAGATATACCGAAAAGATGCAAAATGCCTGTGCATGGATCACGCCCTTAAACCTGCTCTGTGCCCCAGTGCTGCAGAAAATCGCCGATCAGATAGAGCGAGCCCAAAATGCAGATCAGGTCATAGTCTTTTGCATATTCGCCCGAGCGACAGCGCTCCGCAAAGTCTTTCAGGGGGAGTTCCGGCAGCAGGTGGTGCCCTGTGTTGTTCAAATGTGCCGCTAGCTCCCTGGTATTCATGGCTCGATTGCGCTCCAACAATACCGGTACGAGATCAAAGCCTACCCCGAGCTGATCCCTGCTCGGGAAGCAAAGGTGTTTATCAGACATCATGGCGATCACCACCAGAATACGCTCTCCAGTGTGTTTCTGCTGGATATGTTGGCAGGCGGCGTTTATCCCGCTTTGGTTATGGGCACCATCGCACAAAAGGGGAGGAGTGTTTTGCAGGTACTCCAAGCGACCAGCCCAACGCACCCTTTTCAGCTCTGCTTCGATCTGCTCTTTACCCAAGCGATGCTCCGCTGGCACCAAATGGCAGTAGACCGCCAGAGCTAAGGCGGTGTTGTGCTGTTGGTGTTGCCCCGGCAAGGCGAGTTGTGCCGAATCGATCAGGAGGTCTTGTGCGCCCTCTCGAACAGAAATGTATCCATCTACCGCCATAAAGTCATGCCCATAGCAGCTCAAGATTGAATCTTTGTGGCGGCACACTCGTGCTAATTGTCGGTATACTGAGGGGTGTTGTTTTCCGCAAAAGGTAGGCACTTTTTGCTTGATGATACCCGCCTTCTCAGCGCAGATCTGGCGCAGGCTACTGCCCAAATAGCGGGTGTGATCATAAGAGATAGGCGTGATAACTTGCGCGACTGGGCGCAGCACATTGGTGGCATCAAGGCGTCCGCCCATGCCTGTTTCTATCAAGCAAAAGTCAGGCTGTCGCTCGTAAAACCAAAAGAAGGCTATGGCAATGGCTATCTCAAAAAAGGTGGGGTACTGTTCTTGTCTTTTTGTGTTCAGTGCACAGGCCTCAAATATATGCGCCACAATGCGGTCTAAGGCTTCCTTTGAAATGGGTTCAGCGTTGTAGCGAAAGCGTTCACGAAAAGAGACCAGATGTGGTGAGATGGTTGTTCCCACCTTGTATCCAGAGGCTAAGAGGAGGTGCTCTAGGGTGATCAGGGTTGAGCCTTTGCCGTTTGTGCCAGCGCAGTGTACCGCACGCAGGTGTCTGTGCGGATTGCCAATGCGCCGCAAGATACGCTGCATGCCCTCCAAGCCCAAGCGCATACCAAAGCTACGCAGCGAGTAGAGAAAGTCTTCTGCTTTTTGATCCATGGTGCTTTAGTCTTCAACCTTGAGCGGTCGTTGCATCAGCTCGGTCAATTTTTCACGAGGGTTCGCACCCTGCTCCAAAATAGCGTGTACGGCTGTGGCGATCGGCATGGTGAGTTGGCGCTGCTCGATAATTTGCGCCAGGGCTTGGGCGGTGCGGTGTCCTTCGGCCACCTTGCCATTCATAGCGACTAGAGCATCTGCTACACTGTAGCCATTCCCCAAAAAATTGCCAAAGGTTTTGTTTTGGCTGGAGGACTGCGAATAGCAGGTCAGGGTCAAATCGCCCAATCCTGACAATCCGTACAAGGTCTGCTCTGCTATCCCAAAAGTACGGCAAAAACGGCGTACCTCGGCCAGAGCACGGGCGATAAACACAGAGCAGGCCTCCTCGCCCAAATGCAAGGCGTCCATGATTCCAGCCGCAATGGCATATACATTTTTGAGGGCACCAAGGTAGGAGACGCCGATTACATCTGCACTCAAATAGACACGAAAACTGGGTGCAGAAAAGGCTTTTTGCAGCATGAGCCCCAGCTCTTGATCCTGGCAAGCCAAGGTCTCGGCGGCGGGCTTTGTGTTCAACAGTCCCGCAGGAAAGCAGGGTCCCCCCAGTTGTGCATAAGGGTTTTTCGGGTAAAACTCGGCGATAATTTGGGCAGGTATCTTGAGGGTACCCTCTTCTATGCCTTTATTGATGCCAATGATTGGTATATGAGGGCTGCACTCGGGGAAGTGTTGCAGGGATTGTCTCAGATAGACCACTGGTATGGAGACGATCAGAGCCTCTGCACCGGAGAGTGCCGTGTGCGCGCTGGTAGTAAAGGCGATCTTTCCCCCGCAGGTTTCGCCAGGAAGATAAGGAGAGGCATCGTGCTGTCTCAGATACGCAAGCGTTTTTCGCGAGTTTGCCTGTAGAGTCACTTCATAGCCCAGGCGGCTCAGGTAAAGCGCAAAGGCAGTCCCCCACCTGCCCGCACCCAGTACGCTAATACACCGCATAACCCAAACAAACGGCTAAAACAACTGGCTATCCAGCGGCGCTCTCAGCGCACTCTGCTCAAATGCCGCTGGCGCGCCTCCTTGTTTATACCTAGGAGTCGGTATCATGACCTTCTGCCGTATCAGTGTTCTCTGGTTTTGGGTAGTGCCCCAGCAAAGCCCGGTGTAGGTGCGAGTCGAGCTCACGCAGTTGGTTCGCCAGCACACTAAGCTTCTTGTGATCCCCCTCAAACAGTGCTAAACGGGCATACTCATACAAGCCTATGCCAGAATCTGGCGCCTCTTTACGAATACGCTCAAACACTTTTCGTGCATCTTCAAATTTATTATTGCTGCGCAGTGCCTTGCCCAGATTTATAGCTGCCTCAAGGTAGAAGCGTTCTGAGGTCTCCATAGCTTTCCACAAAGCAACCTCAGACAGTTTGCTATCGCCAGCTTTTCGCGCTGCTACCCCCAAATAGTACCAGTGGATCGCAGAATGGGGATCTTTCTTCACAAAATCGGTGAGCTTGTGGATTGCCTCCTGAAAACTTCCACGGTGCAACAGCACATCATACTCACGAATCGGTACTTGCTGGGTTTGTGTGTGACTGTCGATGCTCTTCTTGGTGGGGGCGTTTTGCACCACCATCAACTTCTCCAGAGCAGATAAGGTCAGCTCAGAATAAATGCCTTGCTTTCTCAAGTGGCGGATCGCCTCTTCCACGAAAATAATATCATTGCGACGAGCCTTGGAGTAGGTCCGATCAAATACAAGGTAGTCAAAATGCGAACTTAGGGCAATAACCTCGCCCTCTTGGGTGTTTGGGTGCTCTTTTTGGGCGTTGAGTCTGGCGTTGTCCACTTCTTCCACATCCATAAAATCGAGCACTTGTTCGGTGACGCTATCCTTGGATAAGAGTTTGAGCGCTATGTCTTTTTGCTTGAGCAGTTTTTCCTGCTCAAAGAGCATGGAGGCATAAATCAAGCTCACCTTCTCCTCTCGGTTATAGCCCAACTCAGTGGCGATCGCCCAAGAAAACATGGCGCGAGACAGCATTACGTTGAATACCCCGGCTACATGCTCTAGGTAAGACAAGGATACATCAAACTCGTTGCTAATTTTGCGTACTTCCTGAATTTGCATGGTTCCCACCCGAATGCGCGCATAGGCAATTTTTATCTCCTCAGGAATAGCGCCTTCATAAGTCTGGCGGAGTAAAGATTTGGGAGACATGGGCTCAAAAATAGAGTGCAGCCCTTTCACCTTGTAGCGTCTCTGCTCACCAAGTCCTTTGAGCACTATGGTGGGCAGCTCTTCGGTGATAAACACATGATTGACCGCAAACATAGTGTTCTCGCCAATATGAATCTCACCGGGGGAACCGCTGCTCTCCAGGCGAGCTGCATAGATCAGTGCGCCGCCCTGCCCGGTGTAATCCTCACCGGTTTCAGCCCCCATCATCACCATTCTCAGCTGGTCAATTTCTTTTCCGGTGGTTGAATTGGAGGTGTTGATGCCACAGCGGAGGCTAAACCGAACCCCATCTAAGCCGTCGCTCACAAACCCTTCTGGCAGGGCGCTTACCCGGTTGCTAATTTCTGCGTAATTGCTGTGAATCATGTCTTTGAGCTTGTCATTGATTTCATCCATGACGTTGATGGTATTGACGGCAAAGAAAACGGCGTCAAAGGGGTGCAATGGGCTTGGGGGGTGATAGTCTTTTGCTATCCCAAAAGTGGCCACGATCTGATCCCCGACAATTTTATCTCTAAAGCCATGGTATTCTGCCAAGAGAACGTGGGTTTTGCGGTAAAACAGGGTCATCAGCTCGCCCATGAGCTTCTCGCCGAGGATCATGTTGAGCTTGGTATAGCCGGATAAGTCGCAAATGAATTCGGTGGCGTCGACCAGTCCTAATGTTTGCTTATTTTTCGAGATAAGGCTGGAGACCCCCGGGTTGAGCAATTCGAGTGTCTCCTCGACTTGCTCCAGGGCGACCAGCATGCGCTCATTGCTCTCTTGCAGGGCGCCGGTGCGCTCTTGCACTTTTTCTTCAAGAGAGGTGTTGTAATCAGCCAGCTGCATATAGGTGGTCTTCAACTGCTGCGCCATTGAATTAAACGAGCGGGCCAGGGTGCCGATTTCGTCTTGACTTTTTACAATTATGTTGTAGTCGTAATTTCCTTTCGCAATGGTCTCTGTACCACTTCTCACCAGTTTTATGGGGGTGACTATTTGCCGCTCGATGAGTACCTGAATGATAAAGGCAAAAATCCACCCAAAAAAGGCTATTGCGCCAAAAGAGGCCATGCTGATCAGCCGGCTCTCGGCATAAGAATCGGCACTTTTGCCCACCATGAGGACAGCCGTATGCTTGTTCGGTGCTCCCTTCAAAGAGCCATAGCGCGCTATGTAGCCACCACGGCTGATGTCGATAAATCCGGCGGTACCATCGGTGCGCACTTCCTCAAGGACAGTCGCAGAAGCCTTGATATTGGTGTAGTCAACAGGTTGCTCATCGCTGCCATTAGTGCTTCCTGCAAGGGAGGCGTTGATCAAATCGCCATCGGCTGTGAATATGGCAACATCTATTTCCTCCCCAACTTGCCCTTGCAGAATTTGCACTAAGTCTGGGTTTAGAGCGAGCACTCTGATGGCTATGACTACGGCAACAATTTTGCCATTTACGATCATGGGTCTAATGTTTACCAGTCCGATTTGTGTTTTTTTCTTGAGGTCGACCTTGCCTTTTAACTTGAGCCCTTCCCTGAGCAGAAACCGGGTTGGTATAGGTTCAAAGGTAATGCTGTCCTTTTTGCTGAAGAAAAACCGGCGCAGTATAGAATTGTCGTAAAATGATTTTGCGCCTCTTTTTGTTTCATTACCTCGTGCTATGATTTTGCCTTGGATATCAGCAATCATGAGAATATCAACATGGTTCTCAAGCATACGCTTGCCAATTTCTTGACCAAACTTATTCCTTAGGTCAAGCTCAAATAGTACCTTTAAGGACTGATCATTGGCTAAAGACAGGGTGTAGGACCTCAATTTTTGCGCCTCACTCTGGAGTACCAATTCGGCGGCCTGCATTGCCGAGCGGATTTTTTTGAGGGCCTCTTCCTCGATCGTTTTGCCAAAGTGAATTATGGTGAAGATGGTCGCAGCAATCAGGGGTATGGTCACAGCCACGAAAAAGCCTATTTTGAGCTTTATGCCGACAGAGAGGTTATTGAACATAGTGGATATGTTATAATTTTCGGTAAGAAGTGCGCCGTAATGATCTTAAGCTAAGCATTATGGGGCGATATGTGTGTTATCTCTGCGCTCGAACTGGAGGAGGGATAAAACCTGAAAAACGGTGGCAATATTCACAAAAAATAGCATTCAAATGAAGATAATGAGCAAATGCCGCACCAAAGTGTCGAGCTGTCTGCAGGGTGTTTTTACCTATAGGATAGAACACAATTCTGTGGTATGGCAAACCAGCGGCGAGTTCTGCAAAAAATAACGGTTTGGCACTAGACAGTGGAGCGTGTTTCCTGCAGAATATGGACGAGGTGGTGCCCGAAACAACAAAGCCCAAAAACACCAGTATTGTGCATAACTCATGTATATAAAATTGTCTGATTCTCAACAGACACTCGATTCACAGAGGCTTGATTCACAAATACGAGTTCTGTTGGCCGTACCAGGGCTAGATTCTGGGATCTTCAGCAAGTCTGTTGTGGTGATGCAACAAAATGAAGATAGCAAAACAGATTTTGGCTGCATAGTGAACAAGCAGGTTCAATGCTCTATCAGTGCCCAAGAGTTTGACTTTTTCTCCGATGATAAAATACTCATTGGCGGACCAGTGGGAGAGCAAGAATTGTGGGTGCTCCATACCGCACAAGCCCCCTACGATGGGAGTATTGCCTTTGCCTCTGATGTTTACCTGACGCATTTTCAGCAGTTTTTTGCCCAAATGAGCAAGGGAGTCCCAGAAATTGAGGGCGCAATGATAGATTTGTGCATTGGGTACTCGCAGTGGGGTGAAGCCCAGCTCAAAAATGAGATCGCCCGGGGCTACTGGTGGGAAATGCATTGCCCAGCCAAGGTTATCTTCAATAGTCCCCATGATCAGCGTTGGCAGGCGGCATGGCAGTACTTGGGTGTCTCGCAAAATACTAGTTTTCCCTTTTGTGATCACTCTGTTGTGCTCAACTGATACTCTCGCTGTTTCACCCAAATCTTACGCCCCTATTCTTCCCTGCCTTTTTGTTGTCAGCAGACCATGAGTATAGACGATTACCTCGTATTCGATTTAGAAACCCAGCGCACCGCAGAGGCTGTCGGTGGCTGGAATAATATAGCCGATATGAAAATGTCAGTTGGTGTTATTTGGGATAGTGCAGCGCATGATTTTTTCGTTTATGAAGAAGCGCAGTGCGAGGCGATGATCGCCCACCTCCTCAGCGGGAAGACGGTAGTTGGCTTTAACCATGTCGGCTTTGACTACAGGGTAGTCTCGGGGTATCGGAGTCTTGGTGAGGAGCGCGGTGTGTTGCTTGAGCAGCTATCACAGCCGGAGACTAATTTGGATTTGTTATTACACCTGCAATCTGTTCTTGGGCATAGAATCAAGCTGGATAGCGTTGCTCGTGCTACCCTAGAGAGCGCAAAGTCTGCTGATGGACTGCTGGCGCTACAGTGGTATGAGGAGTACCAAAAAACACAAGATCGCGCCAAGTTGCAGAACATCATTGACTACTGCATACAAGATGTGGAGGTCACAAAAAATGTCTACTGCTACGGTTGTGAGCACGGCTATGTGTACTACGAGTCCCGCCAAGGTATCAAAAAAGTAGCGGTCAATTGGCACACTCCAGCAACCTCCAGTGAGGTAGAGGTCTCCTCTGAGCAGTTGAGTTTATTTTAGTTGGCGTGTTCTGGCAGGGCTGGCTCAGATAGGGCAATCGCTCGAAAAAAAGGGAGTTTGTACAAGAAGAGGGAGGTATAACACGCCCGGTGTCGCTATTTTGGGGCTTGTTATGCCACCTGATCCAGGGTTTCATGCCGGCAGCTTGATGCCCTAAGATATGACACTGGAGCAGCCATTTCCCTCGATTATCAAAACAGACACTATGTTTGTGCTATCAAGCCCAGTTTAGGTTTGATGATCTTCTGTTTTATGTGTGTCATGATCTTCATTTTGTGTTTACAAATCTGCGTGCTTTCTATCACGCTATTCAAAATGTCAGATTAACTCTAGTGATCTACAGCTAAAACAGCATTGGAACTTACTGTAAATATGCCCTAATTTGGGTAATCCCAGATATTCCCCAATGGAAAACGGCGGCGATGCTCTTGTATCTGCTCTATTCTCTTGGGCATATTCTTTACATCGTGCTCCAAAGTTTTCACCCTATCTAGCAGACTACAGCACTCACTCTCAGCACCTTCCAATAGATCTATCTTGCCCTCACTGCTTGTATCTGCTGCCTTGAGGAGTGTGATCTCCTCCAATAGAGCCTCTTCCTTCCCCTCGAATATCTGCACAATTTCTGCCCTGATCAAGTTCACAAACTCGGTAGTGATAGCGGGCATCTGGTCTTGCTCTGCTACGGTGCCACTGGCGATACCCTGATCCTGCTCTGCTCTTCTTTGAGCGAATTTTGCCCTCTGTGCCCTGCGTTGTTCTGCTCGTATTTGCCCGGACAGCCTGTATTTTCTAGGAGGTTTGGATTTTGTTTTGCTCTGCGGTGAGACATCATTAAACCCTAGACCGGCCGGATCAGTTGGTATCTCCTCGGTTGATGGCGATTGCCTCCCTACTCTTATCTTGTTTTTGTCTTGCGGTAGTACTACCGGATCGGCTTTTCGTTCTGCATATTCTCTCCTCCTGCCCTCCGTTTCGCTCAATGGTTTACTCTGCGCCCCTGTTGCTGGGCTTTTCGGCTCCTTAGATTCTGGCAACTGTAATATCTGACCTGGTCTAATCACATCTGGTTCCTTAATAGAAGGATTGAGCTGAACTAGCTCTTCTGGGCTAGTTTTATATCTTTCGGCAATCTCTCCTAAGGTATCACCTTTTTGGATTGTGTAGGTATTACCAGCAGTTGCAGGAGTATCATTAGTGTTCAGAGTAGATTTTTTTGTTGGTTTCTCAACTTGCGTAGCTTGAAACCCACCATCTATCCCAATTTTTGGGGTATCATCATCTGTTTTATCCCCTATGTAACTTCCACGTTCAGTAAACACTTTTCTCTCACTAGCGAGAACTTTTACTTCCATGGGTTTAATCTTACTTGGATCAAACTCAATCCCGCCCATTTTTCTAACATATGTTGAAATAGCCGTCTTATATCCATCATAATTATCTATTCCGGTTCTAAAGAACTCCCTAGCATCTCCAGCACCTTTCAGATGAATTGCGGGAAGAAGACCAGACATGGTGGCTAAAACTTCTCCAGAGCCATTTTCACCTGTATACTTAAAAAGTGTACCTATATGGTCAACTAATCTTTTACCTGTGTACTTATCTTTCGTATGAGCATATTCCCATTGTTTTTTAACAGCCGCAACAATTGATCTTTCTTGGGGTTTTAGGACTGTGCAGATAAGAGCTGTAGGAATCTCCATATTTCCCCGTCCAAAGTTTCTTATCCTCTTTCCATTTACCTTTGTAATTTGTAATAGCACCAATATCCTCAAGCATCATGCCCCCTAACTGATACTTTCCAATAAAGCTGCCCGATTTAGTTGTGATGTCATACAAACCTCCACTTTCTGAACGTGCAAGCTTTGCTAAATACTATTCAAATTTTTCCTGATTTTCTTGATCTAACATTACTCTTTCCCCCTAATTTTTAGTAAAGTTTCCGCCTTTTTGTAATTCTCTTCATTTAGAGAAATATTTTCATATCTTCCTTTTTCCGAGTTCCAATCTAACCTTATTGCCGCTCTACTATGCCTTTCGATAATTAAAAATATAGTGAGATAATCACTACTAGAGTTAGGATCAATTACATAATCATATGCATCAATGCCTGACCAAAGTAACGATTTTAGTTCTCCATCTTGTTCTTTCCAGAAAGATGTCTGATTACCTAACATGCCAAACCAAGAGCTACTGAAAGCACCTACAACTAGACCATATTCATTTTTTCCATCCCTATTAAGGTCTACAGCCTCAACTTTCTCTATTTTTAGCTTAGTTCTTCTGACATAATCACTCAAAGATTTTTCTGTTTTAATCTCAGCGTTTTTAATCCAATCAGAAACATACTCTTCGGATTTTATATCTTCTTTAGAACCAACAAGAATTAGTGTTCCGTTATCGCAGGTAATTGATTGATATTCTTTTTGTATAACTTCATATAAAAGATGTTTCTCATGATTAGTTAATCCATTAAAGTCATTGAAAAGAGCAGATTCACCTTTATCATAATGCGGACAAGCTTTTTCAAATTCTTTTATTCGTTCATTCGCTAGAGTAAATGAACTTAAGAATACAATAAAAATAAGACTGAAAGTTAGGTGTTTATATCCATAGTTTCTTTTCTGCATAATATGTCTCCTGATTTAGTGAGTGCCTGTTTATCTATGATAAACATATATTTCATGATGAACAGTCCAGCTTAGTTTAGGTGTAATGCCCCCGACTTGTCAAGCAGCAGACTTGAGAGATATTTTGCTCAACAATAACGGGTGATTGATACCCTAAGGATAAGTGTAGATAATGGCTGTTGTAGTGCTTGAGCCAAGCAGATAGCCCTCTGCTAAAACAGTACCGGAACTTCCTGTAAATATACCCTAATTTGGGTAATCCCAGATATTCCCCAAAGGGAATCGGCGCCTATGCTCTTGTATCTGCTCTATTCTCTGGGGCATATTCTTTACATCGCGCTCCAAATTTTGTACTCTATCCAGCAACAGACTAGAACACTTACACTCGGCATCTTTCAATAGATCTATCTTGCCCTCACTGCTTGTATCTGCTGCTTTGAGGAGTGTGATCTCCTCCAATAGAGCCTCTTTCTTCCCCTCGAATATCTGCACAATTTCTGCCCTGATCAAGTTCACAAACTCGGCGGGGATATGGGGCATCTGGTCTTGCTCTGCTACGGCACCACTGGCGATACCCTGATCCTGCTCTGCTCTTCTTTGAGCGGCTTTTGCCCTCTGTGCCCTGCGTTGTTCTGCTCGTATTTGCCCGGATAACTTGTATTTTTTAGGAGGTTTCGGCTCCGTTTTGCTCTGCGGTGAGGCATCACCAGTGATCAGTGTGCGATCTTCTGCTGTGATATACGGTATAACACGTATTTGTGGTGTTGCCTCTTTTTTGCTACCTCGTGGCGTTTCGTCAGCGTTTGTTTGCTCCCTCTCTATATCGTAGTAACCGAATGCATCGACCGGATATGGCGGTAAGCCCTTTGCTTCCCTGTCTTTGGCTATCCTTTCAAGTTCATCAACCGTATAAGCCACCACATCTTTACCAATGATCCCCAAAGCAACTGCAGCAATAAGAGCAGGCAACCCTACTGTTGCTGCCGCTGTTCCAAGTGCCACTGAACCAGCGATTACGGCAACATTACCCGCAGTTCGCAAATAATCGAAAGTATCTGCTGTACCCTCAAGTGTTTTATAGGTAATTTTAACACCTTCGATCCCGAGGTCTAAATATGTAATGCTTCTTCCCAAGCGACCTACTGCCTCAGCTAGTTCCATTTTACCGCTTGAGTGTGCGGCAGCCTCGGTAATGCCAATTACTGTACCCGAATCTGATACGTATTCGTCTGTCATTTTTCCTATGATTTCCCAAATACCCGGATTGCTGTTCTCATTCTCTTCCTGTCTGTTTGTTTTTTGCTTAGCTTGTGTTGATACATCTGCTAGATCGATACGTAAGACCCGCCCGACTAATTTGTATGGGATATCAGCCCGTTGCAATTTTTGTTCTGCCGCCTTTACATCTTGAGGAAATAAGCTCTGCATACCGTTCCAAGTAATGCTTTCAATACGTTTCTTCTCTGCACCTTTTCCTAAATTAATGGAAGCATTTTGATTCAAAGTGCGTTGCTCGATCACAGTTCTTTCCTCTGTAGTTTTAGGAAATATCTTGCTATTGAAACTTTCCATATTAATTGTCTTTTGAGTATTTTTAGTGGGAATACTCTGATCACTCTCTTTAATATTTGCATTCATGGTTTTCTCTTGAAAGTATGCATAAATGGGGTATCCTGCGTGGCTTCACTTTAGGTATACGACTCTATCGATGGCAAAACCAGATCGAAATAGAGTATACTCTTGATTATACTGACGCCTTATCTCTATTGTTCGTACGTCGATATTCTGCTATTCTTCACCTTTTGCAGATGGATATAAAATACAAAAAAATGATATGAGAAGAAATAAACCCAAGGCTTTTCCTGTCCTTGTAATGGTGGGAGTGATAAGCTTTACTGTGATCTTTCTGCAAATAGTTTTGATAGGCAATTACAGCCAAGAATCACTAGGTAAGACAATAAATGGAGCCATAGCAGTCGGTGCTTTAATCGCTTTTGCGATCGTTATTGGCTATGCAACCATACATAAAAGCTTCTCCGGCTCCGAGGTGCTTTATAAAGCGACCTACGATGTAACATTCGATAGAATAGGGCAACAAGGAATGCTACCTGTTATTTTAGGCAGTATTATAGGAGCCTTAGCAAGTACATTTGCTTCTACTATAGCATTGGTATTTCTCTTATTATTTAGCGAGAAAGAAGCAACAGAAACACTCAACTCAGCATTTGCATTTGGAATTCCATGTTTCATGTTTTTGCTCATTTCCCCTGCTCTTGCTGCATGTTGTCCAGGCAGCCTCTACAAGGAACGCACTAGGTGGACGATTATAACCCTTGCGGTCCTAGCGGCAGTTGCCGTGGCCGGATTGTTGATCCTCTGGACCAGCGGTAAGTATGATGCTTTCTTTGATATTTTGTGGTGAAAGGAGCGAGGAATTCTATTGCAAAACCCTGGCGATGGAGGAAGCACCAGCTATAGATTGCCACTACTCTCTCCCCTAAATTGCCACAGGAAGATTGGCTCTAACCCCTGCCTCATTGCCGATACATCTTGCGGAAAGAAGCTCTGCACCCCATCTAAAATGATGCTTTCCACACGATTGCCTCTATTGTCATCGGAGGTGTCGCTTCTGTGGTTCCATTCAAGAATCTTCTGCTCAAGGCTGTCTCTATCTTCACCCTCTGAGGAGAAAGGTACAACAGAAAGGGACGCTTCATTTTGTCTGTTTTGAACAAGATCAAGGGTGATGGGCTCTTGTTCTTGATGTAATTTCGTATCTTTGCTCATGGTTCTCTCTTGAAAGTATGCATAAATGGGGTATCCTGCGTGGACTCACTTTAGGTATACGACTCTGTCGATGGCAAAACCAGATCAAAATAGATTATACTCTTGATTATGAGCAGGATTATTGCCTCTGTTCTCGGGCAAGAACGCTGCTATGCCATGCGTTCCGGGTACAACACAACTAGGAAAAATATCATGAAAAATAAAAAATGGAAGGCGTACAGGGTACTCGGGTTGGTCAGCTT
>JBAHVQ010196123.1:0-13894 GCA_036872915.1 Nanipora kamurai
CGGGTTCGATTCCCGTCTAGGGCTCAGAAATCGTTTTTCTGAGTAAACGAGCTTGACGAACGTCCTCTGTTGTTCCGGGCAGGGGTTACGTTACGTGGATAATAATCTACTGCCAAAAAGGTAGGTTTTAAAAGTCACCGGATTAAACTCGTAATCAATATTGTAAGCAGTATGGCAGTCGTATGAAGATCGATTTCGTGAACGCCCGATGCTCTTAACATCACTCTAATAACCTAAGAAATAATGGGAGAAAAATAATCTGCTTTATATCTCAACTTTCCGCATCGTTCTCGTATCACCAAATATCTTGTCTATCACCAGAATGCCGAAAATGCCGTTCTGGAGACTCTATACCTGGCAGCGATTCCATTTGGTAACTTTAATATGATTAAAGTTATTAAATAACTATAACACTATAACTAAACAATATATACTGGCTAACGACACGCCATTCTACTTATGAGGGGATTGAGTTCTAACTGTATGGCAATTGAAGATTAAAACCTAAAATTATAGCCTTTAACATCATAGCTTCAAAGTATGTGCTCTAAATGGCAAATATCCAAATATAATGTGGTGGAATAGAAATGAGCTTTATTGTGGAGAGCTTAAATATTTGTGTACGGAAAAAATACCGTAACGTAATCTTATAAGTAAATGCATCAGAGAATTTATTCTCTTGGGGCGAACTGTGTATTTCAAGCGAATTACAAATTAAGAAAAAAGTTAATGAATGACAATACTTTTGCGATTTGTACCAAGCTATGTTAGCCATATTAAACCCCTTTACAATTGAATTTATAGCCACTTTTCATATACTGTAGTGCAGCAGTGCAATAAGCGCCACGTACCAGTCCAGATCAGTTATGTGAATGTTGATTGCGACTGCCAAACAATGTAAAGCAATTTTTAAATCAGCCTGTTGTCTGAGTTTTCTTAATTAAGATTTAGACATGCCTTCTTCTGACAGGAGCAGTTTACTTTAGTCAATTCAATCATAACCTGGCAGTAGGGACTTTTATTCGGAGTGAAAGGTAACGACTCCGGCGAAGGAACTTCACTCGTAATGTCAGTTCTAGCAACTTAAACTTTCAGCAGTTTCGTAACTCTTTTAGTCTTACAAACGTCGTCCAACACTGCCAGGGCTGCACTCCACTTGACAATTCACACTCCTTCCGCTAATTGTCTTGCCGCTTATCCTTTGTGACATTCTTTCATCACTACTTTTGTAACAGGTAGCTATTTAAGCCTCTCAACTCCTGTAAATAATTACTCTGATGATGTTACTTGATAAGTAACGAAATGTTAAGTCATTAAAATTTTTTAGTGATATGGTTCCATTATGGCTTTATTTAAACTTGTTTGCTGGGCTATTATATTTTTAACTAAACTTCGTTTCCCACCTGGCTCTATAATCATTGTTTGTGTTATAGTTGTCAGGGACTGTGGAACAGAAAAAAGGTTGATGGGGTGGAAAATTGAGTAGAATTTGTGGGGCAGAAATGTTTTGGCATTTTTACAATGGTTGCGTTCTTAGGTCTCGAGTTCCCAGAGTAAGTACAATTTTCGATCGAACTAAAGGTAATGACAAAGGGCCCAAATATTGATAGAATATCCTAAGTTGTGAAGTAATGTAACTCAAAAGTAACGAAATGTTTTTTATACTTAAAATTTCTGTGCACTAAATGCCTTAATTCAGCTCTAAAAAATTGACTCACATACGCTGATCACCATTCTGAATAATTAAGCCGGCAAAAGTTGATGAAGCAGATGCCCCACCAACCCATGCGGTTCCACCGCCCCTGGTTGTTTTGTTTACAGCCTTTTCGTTCTGAGTAATGTATTAGTTTCATGTAATCATGCATAATATTAGTTTACTTATAGTGCTATTTTTTTCAGGCTTGTTATTCATTTTTTATATAGTTCTTTGCTCAATATATTAAGTATTTATTAATACTGGGTTCTATCTGGTAACAGTGAATTAAATGTAATCACTGAATGGAATACCCGGTTGAAATAAAGTTTTCGTAGTTTATATCCTGTCCTATTCAAAAACTACTGTCTCCCAAAACCCTACGCATACAAAACCCTATTTTAACAATCTTTGAAAAATGCCAAGGATGTTTACTTTTTTGAGTTAAATAAACCCTAAGAGTCTAAAGTTTTTATATACTCATAAAAATTCTGTTAGTGAAGAGCTCATGCTAGTTTTCGACAGTTGTTATCATTTCTATTATTTTGAGGTACTTAAAAACATCGTATACCTTTGAAATTGACGATAAAATTTAGATTTTAAGTTTTCGGATGACATCAAGAGGGCCGCAAAGAAGAATACTCATATAATTTAAGTAAATTTTATTGGTATTGGAATGGTCATAATGACGTCTGGATATAAAGTATCCAAGTGAAAGAACGTTTCCCTCGTGTACAATAGATAAAATATTTTGGATATTATCTGTAGCTCAAATTAAGCCGAAGTAAACTGGCCACTAACTTATTCCTTGGCAGCTGGTTTTCTGGCAATGGAATACACCGAAATCACATCATTCACTTAAGTGTTAATGGCTTCATCGGTAAAAGAAGTGAAGGTAATACCTTCACAACAATCAAGAACTCTTAAAACAATCCCCTTTGCACTAAAAAAGGTGACACATTCCATTTTTGAAGAAAATGCTCCAAAAGACATTCCTTTACTAACTCAATGTCAAAAGAAGCAATTTTCTGACTAGTAGAGCCGTGTTTACGCTGTTTACGTACTGGTGACGTCGTAACAATGTATCCTCGTGCTATAATTAACTGCAACCCGTCTTCATCAAGTGCCTTACATCTCTTTATTTATCGTGGTATGATTGATTTGTTTATTTATTAGCAATCAAAGTTCTTTACCTTCATAGAATCATTATAGTTTAGCTGACGAAATGCAGTTATTGTAAAACAAAGATTAAGAATAACCGATTAATGCGGCGAAGCTTGGAATTGATGGCGGCTGTTCATTTAACAACCATTAACTCCTTCCCTGCCACGGAGGCTTTTATAATTTTACTCTGGCTAACACTAGACGATTTTACTCGTCGAGGGGAGAGATGTGGCAGTAAAGGAGTTAAATGTAGACTTAAGTCAGCTCTAATGCAAGCGAACAATGTGTTACATAAACCATGGTACCTTGAGTTAAGTCAGTAAAAGCTTTCCTCTTACCAAATTTCTATTTTTAAAACAATTTTCCTATATCAATCCTTTGGTAATTGCTCTGATGAAGTCCTGAGTCAACAGGTCGAAAGCTTAGCAGTGAAATAATACGTGGTGTACCACAAACTATAGATAGTATATAATTTTCCTAAATTTCACAAAGATATAACGTTCACTGCAAGCAAGAGACTACACTTCGTGAACAAATTTGTGGCCTAATTTGTTTGAATACACAATGTACAAATTATGGCTGAGTGTACAAATATGATTAAATGAACAAATTTTTCAAAATTGTTAAATATTTCTTCATATATCAAGAAATTGTCATGTTGGGAGCAAAATTTGATAGTATTTAATAATGATTATTGGTGTTACCATGCGTTATGAAGTCATTCGCGAAACGCTTTGTGATTTTGATTCTGCTGATTAAATAATCTTTTGCATTAATTTTATTCTTTGTCCTACAGCTTATACATGATGCAGGTGTTCGTTTGAACTG
This sequence comes from Nanipora kamurai, assembly GCA_036872915.1. Classification (NCBI taxonomy): domain Eukaryota; kingdom Metazoa; phylum Cnidaria; class Anthozoa; order Scleralcyonacea; family Helioporidae; genus Nanipora; species Nanipora kamurai. Next base: position 3,686 of record JBAHVQ010196123.1, read on the forward strand.
GATCTTCGCTGGTTATTTCATTCTTGCGGTTACAAGCATACTCGTTTTTACGTTCGTGTTACCCGCTGAGCCGATACGTCAAGAACAAGTTGAACAATTACTGGAAGAGGAGTGGACTTCAGAATGTCTGTTGGAGAAAGGTAGCGAGGGCGAAGAGTTAGTCTCTGAAGACGATTTGGTGAAGAACTTGCTTGAGGAGACAGATCCAAAAAGACTTGAAAAGAAAACCAACAGAGGTAAATGCTCACGGGTATTAACTGTAAATTACTTGCGATTACATTACTAATCGAAATTACGAATTTTACATTCACGATTTCGGTGCCATTTTCTATTGACTATAAATTTTACCAGATTCTTTCTCCTAAGTGTAGTATGTGTATAAGCTCATGTTTATGAATTGTCTAAGATTGTTTGTTAAAATTAGGTAACTTTTTAAAGAATTTTGAAATTTGACCGTCCATGCACTTCGTTGAATTTACTTCTCGTTGTCTCATTCAAAGCACGTTCTTAATTCGTGAAAATGGAAATGAGTGGAGTATCTTTTCTGAGAAATGCTAGACACTCGTCTTGATTCCTTGTAAATAAGAAAGTGGATGGGGACGACCCACCCGTGCCTAATTAGAATGGATTGCCAAAGAAATTCCTTTTCTCACATTTATTCTCTGACTACGCTTTTTCAAATGTACTGTTGTTTTCACTTGAAGTAACATAAAAATTAAGAAATTTATATTCAAACAATTTTTAATGTAGAGACTTTTTCACAAATATAGTGAATTGGCTCGGAAACGAGACTTGGGAGGCTCAAAATGTCAACTAACTGGGGGAAGACCGTTTTTTGTGGCACCCAAAAGTTTGAATGGGCCAATGACAAAAACCTTATAAAACCTACAATATTTCCATTATTAAAGGTCAAAAAGCTTTCCTTGCAGCAAACATCTTTTCAACTTACTTTTAGAGCACTTTTTTAATGACAGATTGATAAAATTTGGGCAAAACAAGCAGCTAATGTATTAATCACGAAACTATTCCTTTGCCGCGTCATTAAAATGGTTTTTCCTGAGTTTGTTTACATTTTTAGTATCACAAGCCTCGTTCCTGTAATAATCCGCCATCTTTATAAATGAGGTCGATATTAGATTAATCCAAAGAGTCTCAAATGTAGCATACTCTTCACATATAACGTAGTTTTCATCTCATCGAAATGCGAGTCTGTAAACGAGTTAATAGATCTAATTACTTCGGTTATCATTTTCCAATTCCAGTGGGGTAGTGTTGTGTGGGCAGGAGTAGGCAATTGTCCCGGGGCGCCGAAATAAGTGGGGAGCCGAATTATGGTAACGTGAAATTTTTTTATTTAAATATCATATATGTATAAAAATATCGCAAAGGCCATTTCAATCTACCCTAAATATTCATAAACTATTGCTGGCATCGTTTTTGCTATTTTTCAAGTTGTCATAGGAAATGGGGGCACCACAAGTTAAATTTGCCCCAGGGCGCCCACGGTGCTCGCTAAGCCAATGTCCCATTCGCCTCATTTTTGTTCAATTCTACATTTTCCAGTAACAATATTTGCCATAAATGTGACCCGTAATTAAAAACGAAACTGAGTGACCTGCTAACATATATCAAGAAAGTTATCATTGTTTTAATTATTCTAAACTTAATTTTGTTTAATATCTCTGAGCTTAAATGCAGTGAATCCATTACAATAAGATAAACAATATTGTATGCGCTTTTTTATTTCTTATTTCATTATTTTTACCCATTACTGCTTTTTTATGATCATCTTCTGATTTGTATTTTCACAGGAACTTTCGTGGAATTTTGGAACATCGTGACCTCTCCAATGTATTTACTACTCTTGATGTATTTATCCGTACACAAATTAAGATTATGGTTCTATATGGGCAGCCTACACTCATTTCTTCAATTTGCTTCAGGCTACAACGATAAATTAGGTAGGTTTCGAAATCATATTTAGAATGATTGTGGCTATAAGGTGTGGATCTTACTGTGGACAATGTTCAAAAATTCGTTTTACTGTCACCATCCATGTAGTTACCCAGTCTCCCCCCTAAAAAAAAAGGCTACCCCATTCATGCTTTATTAATGTTCTTTACAAATTATTTTTATATAGAAAGTCGTTTCTAAAGCATAATCACAATTTTTAATGGGGTAGCCTTTTTTATATAGAAATGGGATGCTGCGTAGTCAGTATAAAACAGCACAAAAAATTGAATGGTTGGTAGACTGCCGAATTTATCATAAAGATTTCTAACGTTTCGAGCTATGGCCCTTCGTCAGGGAGTGAAACGAGTTCTGGAGTTTGAGAACTAGTTTCACTCTCTGCCGAAGGGCCATAGCTCGAAACGTCAGAATTCTTTATGATAAATTCTGCAGTTTACCAACCTTTCAACATTTTTTTTATATACACTTTGCATAGCAGGCTAATCCAATTATGAAGCACGTGACAGGATGTAACTGCGAATGAGGTTTCAAAACAAGCAGACAGTAGGAGCAGGATTCATTATATAGTATTTAAAGGTTGGCAAGAGGGTAAACATTCTGAAGAAATCCTTTACATTCTTACCAGGATGTAAAGCCTGAGGCGTTACCGAATTGTTCAGCATTCTGCGGATCGTTTCTAGTCGATCAGCACCTCCAAATCTGAGTGAGACTCAGTACAAGAATTTACGACCACAATCAACATCAGACACTAGTTTTTCAAAGCGTTAATTCCATCTCAAAAGCATAAGTTTAATACAAGGATTAAGGCGGAATGTTATTCTTTTAGATATATAGGAGGCATCTTAAAAACTCATTTATACCAGCTTTTTGTCGATAATTTGTTTAGTTCTTTCTTTTTTTTTCTTCTATGTGATTATATAGCTGAACGGTACCTAGACCATATTTCAACATAAATTGTCACCATGTGGTTGTGGTTCAATAATTAAAATTTGTATTCTCTTTTCTAAACAGATGTATTTCAGTTGAATGTTGCAAGATTTATTTCATTATTTTCTGTAATTGCAAGATAAGAATAACTTTCATGTGACAGCGAATGTTTACTGTACCATAAAATTTACTTTGATTAATTAAACCAAAATTAATTAAATAATTAAACTAGATTTAAGGAAATATTTCCCTTAAAATTAGAAAAAAGATAACTATTTGGAGAAAGTCTGAACAATTTGCAGGATTCTACTGAAAGTCCTGATTTGGCAGTCTGCAAGCATTCGGTCTTTGAGTGATGACGGCAGGGGCGGCGAAGCTTGAGAGCAGAGGGGCTATTACACCCTCCCCCAACGTCAATGACGGTGAGGCACTTGCCGACAATAAAAGTATAGTGGCACCTCAATCCATACGGATTTTGTTGATATTTTTAATTGAAATAGACCACCTATCTGACATGAGACATTCGGGTTAGCTGAATGCCATAAAGATGTCTGTCGACAAGGCCACGCACTAACAAAAGCTCGTGTAATTACAATTGTGTAGTTTGTGAAAACCTGTGTGATTTATATGTTTTTGATCCTATTAAAGCTCCCCTCAAGATACAGGAAATGGTGTTTCTGAGATTTGCGAATTGAAAAATATGTTGGGGGAGCACGTCGCCAGGTTCTCACCTAGTGTAATGAACTTTCGGCCCCCCTTTAAAATTAGACCCCCTTTAAAATTTTAACGGCTTCGCCGCCCTTTCCACAAATCCGTAGGGAGGTGTGCGGCTTCTGTTGTACATTGGTGATATAGCAGGCCTATTGGGGTGTACCACTACTTTTCAAAATATTAGAAAGGACGAGACAAGGTGACCTGAACAAAGTCTGTCCACGCTTGAACATGTCAATTACTGCGCTTGACTGGCTATTCAACCAAATGGAGGCCAAATGAAGAAGAATCGAATGCAAAACAAAGCCCAAGTAATAAAAACTTATCCGATTGGATTCTGGAATATTAGAAATTTATTAAATAATTCTGAAAGTTCATAATTGAAAAGAAGAATCGCAGATTTTTGTAGAATGTTCTATTCGTGCGATATGGATATTGCCGCGTTGATAACATTATTTGGCGAGTCTCAGCTCGAGGTCTGTGCGAAATACGTCTTCCAAAATGGATCGCAAAACCAGCGGCTATAGCTACAGGGTGCTCCCCCACTGCAAAGTTTGAAATTGGAAAAAATTACAGAGTAAAATACAGATCATTCTTTGTCCGTAAGATATACCTGTTCCTTGCTAAGTCTAACAGAGAAATAAGAAATTGAAATTAACAGGCGTCTTTCACGACAAAATACTATTTTGAAGGGCTTAATATACTAAGAATTGTTCTAAAGTCTCTTAAGTAAGTCCCAGTGCATTGACTTGTAATAATGAAATATGCTGATCGGATGTCGAGAGTTTATGTCCAAATTGGCCTCCTCGAATGACCACTGTAGGCAAATCAGAAATGGAAAACGTTGGATATGCGCTTTCAGAGCTTTTTGAAACTCAAAAATTTTCCGAAAAAGTTTTGCCAAGAATTTCAGTCGATTTTTCGTCCCCATAATATCAAATTGCTTCTGACATCCCTGTTTTGGTAATATAAGTACTAAGAGTGTCAGGTTTATCGAAATTGCGCATGCTCATCAAGATTGTTAACAAGCTTGATGAGCATGCGCAATTTGGAGCTATATACACCAAGCTACCACATGCCGCACAACATCGGCCAATATAGATAATGTAGTGTTAGATTTGTTTGAAACGGCCGGTAAGACATTATGGGCACTGCCCCCAATTTGTTGTGCCTGCCAAGATTTGTTCTTCCCCCCACTCGAACTCTGCTAGTTACTGTACGCCACAGTGCAGTCCCCAAAAATTAACCTGGTCAATCAAGTTGCCGGTTGCTCGAAAGTCAGCAATTCTTCCTTAACTCTATTCCGTCCAACACTTCAAATAGAGGACTTGAGAGGTCATTTCATCTTTTGCTGTTGTCATAATGTTCCTGAATTACGATTTTTGCAATCTACGCTTAATATTAACTCATTAAGGTCCGAGGAAATTGAAAAGCAGATTCAAAATCTTTGGCTAAACTTTGTCCAAGGTTCGTTGCTGCGCAACGCCGTGACATAGTACACGCGCAAAAAACCCCACTTTTTTTGACTTAACTTTTTATGGAGAGTTTAAGAAACGTGGTTTCGAGTCGAAATTCGAACAGGAAGTTGGTAAAAATTACAACAGTTTTCATAGTACGCTAGCGACTTTAATTTGAGGGTCTGACCAAATAGAGTTAAACGTGAAAAATACTTTACTTGCTTGTGTTTCTCATCGTGGTTTGCTGTTACACAATGAACCATGTCAAAAAGTTGAGAACGATTGTTTTCACCGTTTTATCTGTTTCCTCGGACTTTAAAGGGTTAGGGGAGAAATTTTTGGTTATAAAATCACTTTTGGTAACTCTATTTGATCCAACAGCTCTAGTTTCACGCTAATTCTGTTACATATTTTTCAGAATCTATTTATCTCATTGTTTCCTCCAAAACCCTCGCAATCCCCCTCCCAGTGCATGAATAAGCATTTATAAAATAACGTGCATCGTACGTGAGCTCTGATTGGTTAATACACGTCTGTGGATCGGAGTCTCCAAACACCGAACATTTTAAGCCAAAATTCATGGAAGTTTATGTTGTACGTTCATTCTTATTATTTTCATAAAAGAAATGCCTTATGGTTTCTGTTGTTTGAATACTGTCATTCAAACATTTGACCAAAAATTGTTAGCTTGGTTTTGTTTTTCACCTCGTTGAAGTGGCTTGACTCTTGTTGGGTTAATCTTGCGTAGCTTGTCTCTAATTGGTAGTTGGTGATTTTTGATAACCTTGTTCACTTCATCAATGTATTAATAATGTTAACAAATGTCAGTTTTTCGAGAGTCGATCAACAGATCGAATCTCGAAAAGCTGAAAACAGTCGCCTAGCAACACGACTCGCACCATCCCGCGTGTTTTGATCACCGTATTCAAACACGGAAATCCATTTGGTATTTCTTACATGAAAGTAACGTCGAAATTGCGCATGCTCCTCAACCTTGTTGACTCAGAAAATTTATCTGAGCCGCTGACAGGAATCGAACCCGTAACCTTCTGATCGCCGGTGAGATTCAGATGGAAGAGTGAAGGTTACTATTTGTACTGGTTCGTAGTTGACATGTGCACTGCTAACAATTGTTAGAGCGTCTCACCGGCAATCAGAAGGTAACGAGTTCGATTACCATCCGGGGCTCAGATAAATTTCATGAGTTGACAAGCTCGAGGAGGATGTGCAATTTCGATCTATATACGCCAAGTTACCTCATGCCGCACAACATCGGCCAATATAGATAATTTAATGTGGACCACATAACTTGTTAACACTGCAGTTTGCGGTACACATGTCAATTATGAACCAGTACAAATAGTAACCTTCGCTCTTCCATCTGAGTCCATGTAGCTCAATGGTTAAAGCATCTCACCGTCGATCAGAAGGTTACGGATTCGATTCCTGTCAGGGGCTCAGCTAAATGTCCTGAGTTAGCAAACTTGAGGAACATGCTCAATTTCAATCAGTTTAAGCCAAGCTATCACATGCCGCCCAACGTCGGCCAATATAGATAATAGTGAAGTCACTGCTTTTGCTTGAGAACTATAGAATAGAAAGTTTCAATATTTCTTTCATTCTTTTTCTTTTGTTTTTTAGTTAACATGTACATAAACTCCTTCGGTATCATCCAGTTTGCTGGTATTCTGTTTTCTCCGGTTGTTGGTTTCATCATGTCCTGGAGACCACAGAACATAGAAAACAATACGTTTGGTTTTGTAGTGGCATTGTGTCTCACGAATTCATTGAATCTCTTATTAAATATTTTCGTCGTTATTCCAGTGCTTCAACTTCAAGTAAGTTTGATTTGCATATAAGAGATATAATTTAGGTTTTCAACTATTGGGCATGACTAGTTTTTACACCCTGCCAAAACTGCAAAAAATTAGCGTAAGCTAGCACGGCTGTAATGTCAACGACGACGTATTCTTCAGAATGTGATTTTTCATTCAAACAACAAAGAATGAGTGACTGGCAGTCCTTTGGGTGTTCTCGAAAATTGCTTGTGTATCTGTTTGAGGAATCCTAAATGTAGTTTTTTAGTTAGGAAACATCTGGAGTTGAAAAACAAAACTGATCCAAGTGTTCTTCAGGTATTTTTGCACTCGATGCAGTGTTATCCATCCTTCTGTCACAGTAATAAATTGACAGAGGCTATTCCCAGTTCATTATAAAATTATCAAGGTTTTATTGAATTTTGGTGAAGACTTTGATCTCCTTGTACTTCGCTATGAAATGAACTTGACGTCATTCGTGTCTTTCAGAGAAAATGAGAGTCGTCCAATCAGGGAGTGCGTAGCGTGCTTGTTATTTTGTAAATAGAGATGGGAGTTGTAGACTACTGAATGTCTTTGTGTACTAAGTCATGGAGGAATCCTGGATGGCGGCTCAACCAGGCAAAACTTCGGTTATGAGACCAGCGAAAATCAGTTTAACGAAAATACGTGAATGGAAGCGTAGGCAGCCCGCATATGACAGTAGTTGTACATGCTAACTTCGTTATAAACCAAACATTCCAAAAAAAAGGTCAAGTAGTTTAAAAATAGTCAGCATGTTGCGAGAAATTGCACATCTTGAACGTCGAATTTTGAACTACTTTATCATCAACTACTATAATTCAAAATAGTTCGGGAAGGCCACCGAGGTGTCGATTGTTTCGCTTAACAAATCGTTAAATATTACTTTTGAATGTGCGTTTTAGATTTGCCTTGCATTCAGCATCTCACCATTATAAATTCGTCAGTACGTGACTATTGAAACATATGCCGATTGCAAGTACAAATAGGACTAAAATTATTCTGTAAAGATTTATTTGATGGTCGTACTTCAAATAGTTCTAGAAATATTGGCCACTGGTGCTTTCCGTCGCCTCAACCCCCAGTCCTAAAAAATTCGAAAAACCCCCCAATTAGATTAGGTTTAAAATAATTGTAAATAAGTGACTTAGGAGAATATGGATAATATTGTGATAAACAGAAAAACATTCAGGGCGTAAAAAGATGTCACTGACCGAACAGTTTCGCAGGCTCCCATGGCAAGAATTACGTCTCAACGTTTTGATTACCATTCAACCTTATTTGATATCAAAAAGATTTCGGGGGACTTCCACCAAAACTTAACTTCACGGAGTTAAATGTAAAGATATGAAATATAACGTTTCCGTACTTAAATATTATTATTAAAAATTTACGTAAATATTAAGGGGGCTGCAACTCCCGCCCCTAGCCCGTCCTATTAGGTCAACCTTGAATAAAGCAAACCTCGTGGCGGATGGGAGAAAGCAAGGTAGGATTGCTCTCGTAATCATCCTCAGGTAGACTGAAGGAATACCATGATTATCCGCCACTGGGAAGTCAAATTATCACCGAGATATGTTTCACGTTTCAAATTTCGATGCAACTTGAGTCGTTACAAACATGTAGCCGCACAAAGGGTGTTAAGCGCTAAAATGTTCAAGCAACTTGTCGAAATTTGTGGCAATTAAGGTCAAAGGTAGAACTTAGTTCTCCAGCTCGTATAACTTGCAGTTTTCGAATAGGAATTGATTTAGTGTGTTACACGCTGTAATTTTCCACGGAACAAGCAACAGATCTTTTTTATTTCGAGACCGTAGTTGGATGAAAAATGCATTTTGTGACAAAACCAGCCCGTGATTTGGTTTTCCACACTTCGTATCGGACAACGAAACGAACTCAGGGTTGCCTAATTACATGCAAGATCAAAGCAGCTAGAAACACGACTTGCAACTTAAATGCATTATGAACCCACTGAAGGAATTGCATTTAGAGATATCTGGAGGTTGATCTGCGTTGTGGTACCGTTCCTACAAAGCAGTTTAGTTTACTTTTTATTCCAGGAAGTCTTTACTCAGAAATTACGTACATTTTCTGGTCTTCTACCAACTGTCTTCCTTAGCTATTCATTAATTTTTTTCAGGTCTTTATCAGCAAATTTATTTTGTCCAATTACATCGCATATACAGTGTGTGCCACAAAAACTCTACCCTAGACTTGCTGTGTACAGCAAGTGATTTCTGAACAGTAATCATTTTAATTTTTAATAGGGTAGTGTTTTTATATAGACATTGTAGATAACTTGAAAATATATAGAGTTCCTTTCAGTCTTTCTTTCTGATTTTCTTTTCATCCCTTCCAAAATGTTGGAAATGCTCTCTCAGAAACCTGAAGTTCCAATTTTCCTGCGGGAGCATGCCCCAGGCCAACTAGATGCTTGCGCCTTCAGCGCTCGCTTGCACCTACCCAAATAAAATCCTGCGTACGGGCCTGGAATTCATTATCTCGCTTGTAACACTCATTATTAGCCAACAAAGTCGGTTTCCTCTGATCCAACGAGGGATGTATATAACTAATATCCCTAAAAGTATCCAAAAAGTTGGGAGCGGAATTTGAATATTCCCAGGGGAGGATGGAACTGAATAAACTACACAATAGAACAAGAAAGCTTCCGATGCTATATACAGGTTATTGCACAGTGCTATAGCCTGTATATAGCACTCTTTCACCTCATGCTACGAAATGCCCAACCGAATAAAAAAAATTCTTCAAAAGATAAAAATGCAACAATTACTGCTTTATTACATCATTGCTTACTGCCAAAGTAGAAATTACACCGGTTAAATACGGTGTTATCCCTGACCACCTCCGCACACCGTTCGTTATTTAGTCTTTCCTCAGATTTTTCTCTGCACAACCTTTTTTTGTTCCGGTTGTTGAATATCATCAACCAAAACGCCTGAACAACAGCCTTCTTCGTTACGGACGTCTTCACTCTTTCTCGTTTCAAATTCACCACGTTCTGTTGTAATAATCTCCGGCAATGTGCTTTAGCACAGTCTAAACGAGGAAACAAACTCGAACAACACATTCGTCATCTTGCCGAAAAAGCGACTTACTTTGAGTGTTTCAGAAATCCTCGTCTGTCTCACTGTCATCCTTCGTAAACGAACCACTTGAAAATATCTCATGCTCTCGCGTTGCTCTTCAATTTTATGTAAATCGGAAAGTGTAATTCCTTTGCACTTAACATGAATTTCAATAGCCTATTCTTTCTATTTAAATTCAGCAAAATCCCAATAGAAAAC
>JBAHVQ010196144.1:0-13886 GCA_036872915.1 Nanipora kamurai
CAAGACTGCTACACACTATATAGTGTAATTCTCCGCGCTCTTAAACGGCCTGTGACGTCCCCCTAAATCAGGGAGCCTGGGAGACGGTAATTTTCCTACACTCTAAAGCGGCCTGTGGCTTCCTCCTATTTCTAATCCCCTAAGATAGGCTCCATTTGGTGTCCTTTTGAGATGTTTAAAAATGAGAGACGCCACAGGCCGCTTTAGAGTGTAGGAAAATTACGGTCTCCCGGGCTCCCTGTTTTTGGGGGACGTCACAGGCCGTTTAAGAGCGCGGGGAATTACACTATATAGTGTGTAGCAGACTTGTGTTGAAGGAGGTCCCCGGGGATCATTGAAAACCACTTATCTCATAAAGATCTTGTCGTAAAGGGAATCAACACCAGCCGGCTACACACAAAAGAGCGGGTGAGAAAACGAAAAAAACTTAAGGAAAAAGTCCCGAAAACGGAGGCAAGGAAAGAGAGAGGAGTCGACGCAGTCAGAAAGCAGCCGGTGATAGAAGAGGAAAAGACAAAATGCAAACAGGAGAGACTAAACAATAAGAAACGAAAAGCACAATGCAAGACATGGAAACCAAAGAAGACAAACGAAAGCAAAGATAGGAAGAAAGAAAGAAAGACAATCACGAGGAAAGAAGAACGACAACAGAAGGAAAAATGTGACAGAAGGAAACTAAGAGGAAGGTAGATTCAGAAAGCCAGGAAGTCCACAAAAAAAGTGAACTTATCGTCGCAGCTTTGGGCTTGAGTATCGAAAAGCAAAAAGCTACCACCGCCTCATCGTCGAATTTCAAATCGTCGGAGCCTCAGCGATTCCAAAGCGGCTTGCAATCAAATTGTGCAAGTGGTTTATGGACGACGGCCGTGATATATTTGAGGTTGCCTGCGGGATGTTGGCCGTTGGGCCCTGAGCCGTCGATTTCCAAACATCAGATGAAACGAGCGTATTCCATTCTGCTCGCTAGGTTCCACGCTCCAGAGTCTGGACCTCGAGCGTCTGTGGGCGTGTTGTAGGGACGCTTCTATCGAAGTTTGTAAGTTGTAAGTATAGATTCTTGGACGAGGCCCCTCCTCGCATCGTTGTCGTCAACGCACTCACAGGAGAGGGCGTCTACACGGTTGAGCACCCAGTGTCCTGAAGTCACAGCAGCCACACCAAACTTGGAAGCGCAATTCTGTTTGAACCGAGGTGAGGGGACACGGCGGGTGGTTTCGACCACTTTCTGAGCGGATTCTCCGCGAGCGGGAGGATCGGTGGCCAGAGGGCGTGAGTAACGCGCAGATTTGTTTCCTTGTCGAAGGCGCGTTGCTCACGCCTCACCTTTGGTCCGCTATAGGCAGACCGCGCCACGTTCAATACGTGGTTATCGGTTGGTGCGAAGATTGAAAAAGAGACTTGCAGCGCGGAGCACATGGATACTGCAAAGGTATTTATTGGCACTTGATTGTTGTTTTGCTCGACTTTCCGTTGCTTCCGCCGGCCTTTTTTTAGGCTCTTGCTTGTCAGTTGCACTTGCTGTATTTTTGTTTGATTCTCTCACGTCAAGACCTTTTCTTTTCGTTTATCTTTAAAACTTTGCTCTTTTCTATCTTTCCTTCTGATTATGTGATCCTTTAGCTTTTTCTCGCTTCTTTTCATTTCTTGCTTGTTGAAAACACAAGAGAAGAAAGCGACCAAAGACGAACACCCAAAGAACGAAGCAGAACCTCCTAGAGCAATGAAAGCCGATGGAAAGGATGGAAGGAAAGCAAAGTAACAGAAAGAGGCGAAGGAAGAAAGCAATGAAATAAGTTGGAAATGAAGAGAAACAAAAAAAGGGAAGCTGTATGAGTCGGAGCCTGAAAAAAAAGGAAATAAAGGAAAGACTATAATATCTCAAAGCACACAAGCAAAGAAACCAAGTTGACAGAAGGAAACGGTCAAGAAGCCGAACAAATTGCATTTTCTTAAGACAGAAATTGAAGCACTGCGCATGAACTACAAGTGGCGTTGAATCGGACTGCGTCGGTTTTGGCCACGCGCTGTCCAGAGGTCGCGGGCCGACGGTGAAACTCTGGGCGACCTCTCAGAAGAGGAGCCTGACGCCAGCCACGCAAAGCTATAATTGAAACGGTTTCTCTGCAGTCTGGGTGTCCGACGCCCAGCCGACGGTGCCCCCTTCGTAGACGCGGAGGCATCCGTCCTCGTCTTCCTCCTCATATCCGATGGGAGGCCTCGGTACGGGAGCCGGGTTCGCACAGACGTCTGACTCTTAGAGCTTGGGCTCGCGCAAGTCTGGCCCTTGATTAACAAGCGGATCCCTGAGAACGTGCTGCGTCGGTAATCGATTGGCCCGAACTTCGCGGAAAGGCGCTGAGCCCGCGACTCTGGGTGCACCTCCAGGCTCCAGACGGACTCGCCGTCCGAAATGTCGTCGGCCGCCCATTCCTGATGCACGCGCCCGCGGTCCGGCGCGCGTCGCCCAGCTCGCTGCGCGCTTGTCGGAGATTCTAGGAGGCAGGCTGGTGGAACCGCTGTCATATCTTCGAATGCCTGAGATGAGCACTGACTAGACCATCGTACTATTTGTCTGCTCATCGTTTCTCACGCCTCCCCCTCCTCCTCGTCCACTTCGGCCAATACCTCGTCCGAGTCATCCTCGACGACCTTAGAAGGTTTGTCGATGCCGCTCGTTGGGAGAACGCTTCTGTCGGCCACGCCTGGTAGCCAAGATCCAGCAGGCATTCCTAACCAGCTGGCGACGCGTCAGACTTTTCGGAATTCAACCTAAAGAATTGTGTGCTACCTGTGCCCAGCCTTGCAATGCAAGGTGTTCCACCATGAGTGCCCTGAGTCCCCATCGAGGGGGCCCAGAGGCACGCCGCTCTCACCTCGAGCCGTCGATGCGATGGTCCGTTCTCTATTGATCACTGTCTTCTGTGATCTTCTTTTTCTTGTTCTTTCGCTTTCTTCTTTTGATTCTTTCTTCATTCATTCATTCTCTCTCTCTCACACACTCTCTCTCACACACTCTCCCTCTCTCTCTCCTTTTCTTTCTCTCTCTCTCTCTATCTCTCTTTCTCTCTTTGCGTGTCTTATATCACGGTTTGGCCGAGGCGCCACAGGAACAGCAGGCAAAGTGGGCAAATGCGTGCTCCATGCGAATGGCCTCCATATCCTCAGCTGGCGCACGTATGGCTCTTCAGTTCTCGTTGCCTTTCAAACCCTTATATATTTTCAGGCCCCAGCGATCCGAACAGGCGGGAAGACAGAGGTTGAACACAAGTGCTTGATTGATGCAAAAGGCTTCGATCGGCGATGCAATTCCTTACGCGGTTTCCGTATCAAACCAAAGCAAAAAACCTGCCAACCACAATCTAATGGAATGCATTACGTTCGATCCAAGCGACGATTCGTTCATTTCATGTTTCTTTCTGCTCCTAACTGATATTTGTATCTTTTTTTGTTTATTGCGCTTGCTTTCTTTTGTCTTTTCTTCCTCTTCGTTATGCGATCTTTTGGTTTACGGTCGGTTCCTTTCTGGTTTGCTCTGTCTTTCTCTGTTCTTCCTCTCTGCTTTCCTTGCGTTCTTTCTTCCTTCGACTTTCGGGTCTTGAACTTTTCCTCTCTTTTTGTTTCATCTTCTTGGCTGTCTACCTTTCTCTTCGCTCTTTTCTGTCTGAGTTTGCTTCGCTTTTCGGTTGCTTCGGTTTTTTCTGTGCAGCGTCTCGTTTCCTTGTCCTTTTCCAGTCCTCTTTGTGTGTGGCCGGCTTGTGTTGAACCCTTTGGGGCGCCAATCTTAAAGGGATATGTGGTGTCTGATGATTCCCGGGGACCTCTTTCAACACAAGTCCGCTACACACTATATAGTGTAATTCCCCGCGCTCTTAAACGGCCTGTGACGTCCCACAAAAACGGGGAGCCCGGCAGACCGTAATTTCCCTACACTCTAAAACGGCCTGTGGCTTCTCTCATTTTTGAACCCCTCTAAAGGACACCAAATGGAGCCTATCTTAGGGGATTTCAAATAGGAGGAAGCCACAGGCCACTTTAGAGTGTAGGAAAATTACGGTCTCCCGGGCTCCCTGATTTAGGGGGACGTCACAGGCCGTTTAAGAGCGTGGAGAATTACACTATATAGTGTGTAGCAGTCTTGTGTTGCAAGACTTCCAAAGAGACCATTGAAGACCACATAGCCCACTAAGATATAGGCGTGGAGAGGTTCAATTCAAGCCGGCTACACAAGAAACGTAAGGAAAACCAAGATCAGGACATCGCAAACGAATCTTCGGCCTTTTTCCGGTCTCCTTTCGCTACCTTGCCCTTTTCTAGTCCTCTTTGTGTGTGGCCGGCTTGTGTTGAACCCTTCGGGGCGCCAATCTTAAAGGGATATGTGGTGTCTGATGATTCCCGGGGACCTCTTTCAACACAAGTCCGCTACACACTATATAGTGTAATTCCCCGCGCTCTTAAACGGCCTGTGACGTCCCACAAAAACGGGGAGCCCGGCAGACCGTAATTTCCCTACACTCTAAAACGGCCTGTGGCTTCTCTCATTTTTGAACCCCTCTAAAGGACACCAAATGGAGCCTATCTTAGGGGATTTCAAATAGGAGGAAGCCACAGGCCACTTTAGAGTGTAGGAAAATTACGGTCTCCCGGGCTCCCTGATTTAGGGGGACGTCACAGGCCGTTTAAGAGCGCGGAGAATTACACTATATAGTGTGTAGCAGTCTTGTGTTGAAAGACCTCCAAAGAGACCATTGAAGACCACATAGCCCACCAAGATATATTTCTAGAAGGTGTCAAAAAAAGCAAGCTACACACAAGAAAGGTCATATGAAAGAAGAAAAAAGGAACATCACACAAGATGATAGCAAAAGAGAGCAAAGAAGCGAATGCAAGCGAGCAGCAGAAACGATAAGCGAACAAACATCGAAACGATAGGGATGCCGCAGGGAGAAACTTGATCATAGATAACAAAGAGAATCCAAATAGTATGGAAAAAGTCAAAGAAGCGCGCGAAACAATAACGCGCACGAAATGGAGGATAAACAAGAAGGGAAGCTAAAGAAATTGACTCGAAAGCGAAAAGCGCTCACGACAGGGATGAAGTATAAGAAACATAGATAGACAAGTTGAACAGGAGCAAGTAGACATCAGATGATGGTGCAGGAAGTTGCTCGATCGAAGATGCAATGCAAAAATCTTCGTTTTCAAAGAGAAGCAAGAAAACAGGAACACGACAAAACAGATACACAAATATCTTGGAGATGTTGTTTGCGGTTTACTTGCTGTGTTGAGCACAATTCAGAAGAGGTTACCGTAATATAAGCTCCGGATGTTTCCGAATGCTTCGAAGTACGTCGAAGTACTATGAAGTCATCTTTATTCGTAGAAGTTCGCGGCGACTCAGCTTTTTGACGCTCAAGCCAACCGGGCTGACAGAACCCAACTCGTGACAAGATTGGATAACGATTGACGAATGCAGCAAAAACAACAACCAAAGCATTGCAAGCCAGATCCGCAGAACCGGATCGTAAAGAAGACACTTCAATGTCCAATTTTGGCAACCGATTTGATATCCCAATTGGCTGTTGAAACTTCCATATTCGATCCGTTCCCGACGATGCCATGGCTCGACACTGGACGAACTTTGAATACGGCGTGGTGGACGCAGCTTGGCCGACAGAGGTAGAAGAACAAGAACAGTTGTTGAGAGGCATCAAGTCAACTGAATGGTACAGGCTACAGTCTTACACCACTATTCCCAATTATTGGCCCTATCTTGGTTCGTTCCGGCTTCGCGGTCGCTTGGAAGACTGTGACCTTCACGTCTTCCAGCGGGGGCCGGGTCGCATTTTTGTTACGCGTGCTGTGCCGGAAACCCTGTTATGGCTGAATGTGACATTGTCGAGCCACAAGAAGGCGTTGAAGGCGAACTTCACCTTTGCGATGTCAGGGGAAGTGGTCGGCAACATATACATTCCTGCACAGACAGGGATGGTGCAAGTGCTACACCTCTTCCGAGTGGGCGCTAGTCTTGCATTGCGAAAAGACTTGCTGTCATCACACAACCAAAGGATGGTGCTACTGGTAGGCCACAGGCGGCTCCCCTGCAATGCCGTGCTGTGGCGTCGGCGTTTCATGCGACCGGAACGTCGCTTGCGTAGCAAGGCAGACGTGAAACAGGCGGCTCTGGAGAAACAGCTTCGCGAATTGTACAGGTTGCACCCACAAGATTGAATGCCTCACTTCTAGTCGCAAAACAGACCCTCGATATTGAACAGTGTGTGGCCGAATGCGAAAAAGAAACTCAGCTGAGTGCGTGTGCGAAAGTTACAGTCAAGAAACATCGTAATCAATCTACAAGCAGCACTCCACTACCAAGCTTGCTTGCTTTCTTTTGTTGATGCATTCAAGTGTGACACGCAGCTTGCATGCTAGACAATTCCTTTTTTTTGTTGCATTCAAATCCATATTTTTTGGGTATCTTTGAGCTTCCTCTCTCCATGGATTTTCAAACTTTGTTCTGAATGCAGCCCTGGTTTGCTGATTTGTCGCCCCCGGTCGAGCGATCGGGCAGTTACACACAAAGCACACTAGAAAAGGGCAAGGAACAAAAAGACGCATATATAAAGCCAAGGAAACAGCAAAGTAAAGCAAACTTAGAAAGAAAAGACCGAAGAGAAAGGCAGAGAGCCAGACAAAACGAAACAAGGAAAAGCCCAAGACCCGAAAGTCGAAGAAAGAACAAACGCAAGGAAAGCAGACAAAAAGAACAAAACATACAAATCAAACCAAAGGAGTCATCTGTAAACCAAAAGATTGTAGAAGGAAGAAAAAAAAGAAAATAAAAGCAAGTAAAGAAAAAGAAAAGTTAAAAAGTCAGATGGAAGCGAATAGAAACGAGGCAAATCCTTTTAGTCCAATGCAATGCAGTCCTTTTAGCTCAGGTTAGCCGATATCCGTCCGTTCCTTAGTCAATGCATTTCGATTGCAATCAAATCAAAACATCAAGACTGCTATATGGTTTTTGTGGTTCGTTTACAGCGTTTTAGTGTCAAGTGATATCAACAGAACTTAATCGTTCCACTGGGCGTTCGTCTCTTAAAAGCTGTAACACCATATACAGTTATCGGACGTCACTTTCTTTTGTTTCATTGCCTTTTCCTAACCTTTCTTGTGTGTAGCCGGCTTGTGTTCATCCCTTTGTAGCGGTTATCTTCAGGGGATCTGTGGTTCTTAATGATCCCTGGGGGCTTCCCTCAACACAAGAACGCTACATACTATATAGTGTAATTCTCTGCGCTCTTAAACGGCCTGTGACGTCCCCTCAAATGGGGGAGCCCGGGAGACAGTAATTTTCCTACACTCTAAAGCGGCCTGTGGCTTCTGTCATTTTTCAACCACTCAAAAGGACATCAAATGAAGCCGATGTTCCGGGATTCAATACAGGAGGAAGCCACAGGCCGTTTTAGAGCGTAGGAAAATTACGGCCTCCCGGGCTCCTCGTTTTTGGGGGACGTCGCAGGCCGTTTAAGAGCGTGGATATTTACACTATATAGTGTGTAGCAGACTTGTGTTGGAGGAGGTCCCCGGGGATCATTGAAAACCACTTGCCTCATAAAGACCTCGTCGTAAAGGGAATCAACACAAGCCGGCTACACACAAAAGAGGCGAGGCAAGGGTGAGAAAACGATAAACACATAAGGAAAAAGTCCCGAAAACGGAGGCAAGGAAAGAGAGAGGAGTCGACGCAGTGCCGATGTGTTTTGTCGACGGCTAGAGTCTGAGCCTCTTGAGGTTTCTATTTCGACAAGTCCGTGCGTATATAAAGCGTTTGGCTCAAAATTCGTAACTCCGGATCCGAACCTCCGCGACGAACCCCGTCCGGTGAAGCATGGCCCGCGGCTCTGACAAGAAGAAAGAAGAAAAGAAAGCAGCGGCTGAAAAAAAGGGGAGCTCCAAGAAGGGGGCAATCCCCAAGTATGCGCACTTCGCGAAGGCGTCTTTGGCACCTTACCCGGACGAAGATGGTGCTCCCTTGTGGCTGGGTGATAAGGAGGGCTTGCAAGAGCTGCTCGCGCTGAGCAACATCATGGCCAGCCGCTCGCCCAAGAACTCTGAGATGCTGGCTCGCCCTGGCATGGCCATCAGCTTGGCAGCTGCGGCGGTGCATCATGGCGGCCGAGACCTCCTGAAAAAGAAGCACGACAAGAGCGGCGAAAAAGTCGCCAAGGTGCTGCAAACGGATGCGGGCAAAGCCTTCCTCGAAGCCTGCGCTGTCCTCAATTTGGGCAAAGAAGGTACGGCCCCACGCGAAGACGTCAAAGAAGCTGTGCACCAATATGTGAAGTTCTTCACCAAGCAAAGCGAGAAAGAGCTGGCGCCTGCCCTTGCAGAAATGGTTGGCGTGGCCGGGCGATGCTATTTGATGTGCATGCACCTGCTGGAGCAACATGCCTTCTTCTCGAAGCTCGGCGGGTGGGCCAAAAAGTGGGGTCGTGCCGATCAGCAGCCTGCTGCAATGAAGTCTTGGCTAAAGGAGCCAAGCAAAGTTTCCAAGTTGGAAGAAGGGATCGTGAGCCTGGTCATGGAGAAGATCGCCGGCCACAAGAGCCGCGCGAAGAACAAAGGATCGAGATCGAATTCAGAGGCTTCAGGAGGGTCGTCGTCAAAAAGCGAGGCTGCCTCGAATGGAAGCAGCAGTTCCGAGAAGTCCAAGGAGAAGCGCAAAAAGAAGACCAAGAAGGACAACAAGGAGAAGAAGGAAAAGAAGCACAAAAAGAAAGAAAAAAGAAGCCCCGCAAAGAAGAAGGACAAGAAGAGACGATCATCCAGTGAAAGCGCTGGCACGCGCAAGTCCAAGAGCCGGAAAGGATCGTCAAGCGAAGCGCCAGAGAAGCCGCAGGGCCTGTTCTTTGGCACAGAAGACGAAGAAACCTCGGTCGCGGGCGACTCACTTCCGGAGGCTTTGAAGAATTGGTCGGCGGAAGAAGCTTGCGCCTTAGCAAAAGAGGTCGAGGGAGCAATGAAGAACATTGAGGACAAGAGCAAGAGACATAATCTGGCGGCAATCATTGCCATGCTCGACAACTTACCAGAGGAGGTGCTCGCCTTTGCCAACCTGACCGAAGCCCTTTCCACGCTGAAAGGAATGTCCAGGCTGCCTCGCAAAGACAAAGTCAGCGCGCTGCTGACGCAACTGCAGAGCTTGGCTGCCAAGCGGGTTGTGGACGAGATCCTCGAGGATGAAGCTCCGGAAAAAAGGGAACCGGCAATGCCGACTACGGCTACCATTCACCGCATCGGAGGCGTCACTGCTGAAGGCAAGGCGGCCGTCAAAGAAGGAGACCCCGTGGACACGGTGGATATCGCGAGCGGCGACTCTGTCGAGGACGTCGTGCAGAAGCTCTTCAAAGCCCAAGGCTCTGCGGAGGATCGTGGGAATTGGAAAGTGAAGGCTTTGGACGAAGACCACGTTCTGAGAGACATCTCCGCAGAAACAACTCCTGCTTCTGCGTTTCCTAACATTGCCTTGCTCCGAAAGGGCGGTTGAACGTGCTCTGCCCAAGAGACACAATAAATATATTTCTTGTCGCGGCTTGTGCAGCTAGTGAGCCCCTTGCAAAGACTTTGCACGCAGCACGGCATATGCGCGTGGAAAACAGTGTGTCCTCGAGCATCATCTTCTCCTCTGAACAGAAAACACTCTTTACACAAGGTAGCTTGTCCGTGAAATTGACATGTAGACATGCGTTGTGCGTGGGCTGGTGGTATATTAGTTGTGGTCGACTTTGTTGAAACAAGGTCCGTCTTTCTAGGTGAAGCGGCGCCGCAAATTGCCTCATACTTTCGTCGCAGCATTTCAGGCGGTCCAAGACTTTGAAAACGAGGCACGCACTTGTGCTTGTCACTTTGCAATCCATGGACAGGTTGCTCTTGCCTGTGGTCTGCGCACAGCCGTTCCTAGATATTCCCACGGTGGCACGGCTGTGCATGGCAGCTAGAGGTGTTGCTACTCTGGATAGCTGGAGACGGGTGGATAGGCAACTGTGGTTGGCTGGCGACCACGAGGGCCCGTGGAATGAACACGCTGTTCCTAGCGAGCCTTTGCGCTTCGCATTTCCGCGCAGCGCCAGAGAGTTGTGGACGAAAATTTTCTACACCCTCTTTCAACTGCAGGAGCACACGGTAGCTTGCCCAGGCATGATCGAGCGGGCGACGGCGGAGGTTTTTGTGCTGGGCATCAACAAGTGCAGGACTATGTCCGAGCGTGGCCTTCGTCGTCTTGCGCATTTGGAACGAAGCCAACCAGAAGCTACAGTTGGTTTCTTGTTACAGTGGCTTGAAGATCGTGACCTGGGGGATGATATCATGGAAGCTTTCGCGGCCATGAACGCAAACAACGACTACGTGAAGCTTTTTCTGGATTTGGTGGAAGCTGGTGTGTGGACATTCAGGCTCTATCCTGCGCAGTGGCACCGTGACCTCGACGACGCCATCGCGATCCTTGTGTTGGAGATCTATGGGTTCACGGCGGCGATCGTCATGACCGAAATCTTCGTGAACCCATACGGGTTTGCGTTTTAGATTGCCGCGCTTAGCATTGAAGGCTGGCGTATCAGTGGCTGGGTCGTGCGCACAGATAGCGTCAAGCCATAAGCCTTCTTTGTAGATCCCGTTTCGTTGTCGACGCCTTTGAGGAAAAAAGTGCCGAATCCAAGCTTCTGCTTTTGGATTTTTAGAACGACTTTGCGCTTCCGGATTTGAAGGCTTCATGTGATTTTTGGTTGGAAGGCAAGAAGGTGACAGGCAACGCACAATGGAGAGATGTTACGGATATGAAAAAAAAGAAAGTTTGAAAACATAACGGGTAACAACATATAGATGCACTGTAAAAGAAATCAATATCAAATAAGAATGACAATTTAAAAAATACACGACTGGAAAAGAATAGACGCTGAAGCGGAAAGGGTTCCACAGAAGATCGTGACAACTGGAAAGTGAAAGCCTTGACTGCAGATCACTGTCTACGTGACATTTCTGTGGATACCACCCCGCCTGTGTCATGTCCTGAAACTGCCCTTTTGAGAAGAGGCGGATAGAAAAAAATCATTTCACACAGGGTGAACAAAAGCCTAGTGCAGAAAATCTGCGACCCCGGACAGCGCAGAAGGCAAAAAGTGTTGGAGACACGCAAAGTGCAAAGGAGACACCGGAGAGCGCAGAAAGCAAACAGTGTTGCAGGTAGCAAGTCAGTGTGAGGTTGCATTTAAACCAAAGACATCATTGTAAGAATAACTTTGAAGACAAATAGCACGTTTGCTTTAAAGATATAACAAGAAAGCATCATTGTAAGGACAGCCTCTGAAGGCATACAGCACGTCTACTCTAAAGATATCTGGCTTCTTTGTGAAACTTTCGAAGACAAACGAAGACGCGCTCAGTGTTTTAAAATATACGGTGCGCGCGGCCATAGGCATGTTCAAAAGGTAGATCGTTGGCTGATGGACATGAATGGGAGCACGTTGGCTTTGCAGCTTGCTCAGCAATTCTTGGATGTGCCTAGCGTATCTCGTGTATGCATGGCATCGCCGGACCTCACCACCATGGAAACTTGGCGCAACGTGGCTCGGCAGTTGTGGCGCGCGCAAGGTGTAGAAGAACCTTGGGACGAGCAATCTGTGCCTCAAAGGCCATTGCCAGTTGCATTTGCCGAATGCGCAAAATCGCTATGGTTGCACACCCACCAATGCCTCTTGCAAGTTATCAATCGAGATCTCGCTTGCCCGGGTATGCTTGAACGAGCAACGATTGAGGTGTTTGCGCTTGGCCTCCATGGCTGCGACGACCTTTCAGATCGCAGCATGCTCGAGCTTGCAGAATTGGAGCCGGAGCAAGAGGCCGAAGCCGACTACGTGGCACGCTGGATGGAGCACAGAGAACTAGGACCAGAGCTCATGGATGCTTTCAAGCAAATGAACGAAAATGATGCAATTGCCAGCGCTTTTCTGAGTGAAATTGCAGATGGTTTCCGCAGCTTCAAGCTGTTTCCTGCCCACTGGAATGAAGACAACGATGATGCCATTGCTGTCTTGAACTTCGAACTACACGGCTTCAGCATTGCAATCATTGCAACAGAGAACTTCGTCGACCCATATGGGTTCAATCTTTGATCGACTGAGAATATGAGAGGCTCTTAGCGGTACAGAAGAGCGATCGATGGTAGACCGACTGCAGGTAGCTACAGCATAAACTAAGTGTAGAAAGTGGAGCGCCGCCAATTCCATTGAAACGCCGGCGCCCAAGAAAAACATGGAACTAGAAACGATTGCATCAGGGTTCGGAGGTATTTTTGGATCGTTTGCTCGCAGAAGTCTTCAGCATGGAAACCTTGCTCGAACCACAATCTTCGAAGCCATTTGGAACCAAGCAAAAAGGTATCACCAAGAGTGTAAGAGCAATTTGCTTTCCCATGTTGGCACTTCAAGTGGCACAGCAGTTTCTCGACATACCTACGATAGCTCGATTGTCCATGGCATCTGGAGGTGTCGCTACAATGGAAAGTTGGCGCTCGGTGGAGAAGCATCTTTGGAGAGCGCGCGGAGAAGAAGAACCATGGGATGACCACTGCATTCCTTTGGATCCCCTTCCCCTTGCTCTGGCAAAAAGCGCCAGGGCGCTGTGGCTGCACATCTACAACCCCTTGTTTGAAGCAGCTGGACGCGAAATGGCGTGTCCAGGCATGCTAGCAAGCGCCGTTGTGGACATTTATGTGCTAGGAGTCAATGGATGCAAAGACCTTTCTGAACAAAGTCTTCGAAACAAAGCTGGACTGGAGCATGAGCAGACCGAAGCTGACGCGGGTTTCATTCTACGGTGGATCAAAGATCGTGATCTTGGACCTGGTTTAATCGACGTGTTCTTGCAGATGAACGGGGGAAACGAGCACACCACACCTCTACTGAAATTGGTTGACGCAGGGGATTGGACGTTCAGGCTTTTTCCACCATGCTGGGATGAAGACATAGAAGACGCAGCTGCTATTTTGGAATTGGAAGTGTTCGGTTTCACAATTGGGATCATTGTGATAGAGATCTTTGTCGATCCATTTGCCTTTGAGGCGCAGCAACCTTGAAAAATATCACACAACACGGTTGCTTGAAAGGCTGGCAACCTTGGACAGTGCAAGGCCAGAGAAAAACCAAAGTCCACAAGCCTCCGAAGTCTCTGTTTTACAGCATCTCGATTTTCAAACAAACACGAACACATGATAGTTGCCAAAGAGATTCAATAGAAATACCAAGTTGTCCTAGAATATCTTTCTGCCACATGTTGCACTGTGAATACATGGCCATGTGCAATATATATATATATATATATGTATATGATACGCTTCTCTTTCCGCACTTTTTTTTTTTGCTTTGCTCGGTGTTGGGCATTGCAATGCATTCCAAGAAATGGTTAACAAAAAGCTTTTTTCTGTGTTAACATCAACAATCAAAGCATTGAATTTCATCCGGATCACCGACCCCTTGCGCCCGCTCGACGCTCACTCCACCCTCCCGGTTCTCGCTCGTGTCTTTGCGCGCGCCCGGGTTCAGGATTTGCGTTGCTTGAACGCCAGGTGGTGGGGGTGAAGAGATGAGGACCGGCCCGCAAAAGGGTTTTCAAAGAAAAAACCCTAAACCCAAAAAGAGCATAGACAGGGTGGCTGGGGCGGGAATACGTAGCAACGCGAGCGAGCGCAATTGGAGAAGGGCGGGCGTGAGAGATTGTGGGGAGCCCGCCCGTGACGAGGCGCGAGCGACCACAGCACACACCCTAAACCCTAAACCCTAAACCCTAAACCCTAAACCCTAAACCCTAAACCCTAAACCCTAAACCCTAAACCCTAA